>JANJXV010001227.1:0-170210 GCA_024803745.1 Megascapheus bottae | reverse complement strand
GGTGTGTGAAGTCACACATGGAGGTGTGTGAAGTCACAGAATGGAGGTGTGTGAACTCAGAATGGAGATGTGTGAAGTCACAGAATGGAGGTGTGAAGTCATAGAATGGAGATGTGTGAAGTTATAGAATGGAGGTGTTTGAAGGCACAGAATGGAGGTGTGTGAAGTCACAGAATTGAGGTGTGTGAAGTCACACATGGAGGTGTGTGAAGTCATAGAATGGAGGTGTGTGAAGTCAGAGAATGGAAGTGTGTGAAGTCATAGAAAGAAGGTGTGTGAAGCCAGAATTGAGGTGTGTGAAGTCACAGAATTGAGGGGTGTGAACTCAGAAGGAAGGTGTGTGAAGTCACAGAATGGAGGTTTGTGAAGTCATAGAATGGAGGTGTGTGAAGTCAGAGAATGGATGTTTCTGAAGTAGAATGGAGGTGGGTGAATTCATAGAATGGAGGTGTGTGAAGTCAAAATGGAGGTGTGCGAACTCATAAAATGGAGACGTGTGAAGTCATGGAAAGGAGGTGTTTGAAGTCCAAAAAGGGAGGTGTGTGAAGTCAAACAATGGTGGTGTGTGAAGTCTCAGAATGGAGGTGTGTGAAGTCAAAGAATGGAAGTGTGTGAAGTCAAAATGGAGGTGTGTGAAGTCACAGAATGGAGGTGTGTGAAGTCACAGAATGGAGGTGTGTCAAGTCACAGAATGGAGGTGTGTGAAGTCAAAGAATGGAAGTGTGTGAAGTCAAATGGAGGTGTGTGAAGTCACAGAATGGAGGTGTGTGAACTCATAGAATGGAGGTGTGTGAACTCAGAATTGAAGTGTGTGAAGTCATGGAATGGAGGTGTGTGAAGTCAAAGAATGGAGGTGTGAAGTCAAACAATAAAGTTGTGTGAAGTCACAGAATGGAGGTGTGTGAAATCACAGAATGGAGGTGTGTGAAGTCAAAAAGGTGGTGTGTAGATTCACAAATGGAGGTGTGTGAACTCATAGAATGGAGGTGTGTGAAGTCAAAGAATGGAGGTGTGTGAAGTCATGGAATGGAGGTGTGTGAAGTCACAGAATGGAGGTGTGTGAAGTCATAGAATGGAGGTGTGCGAAGTCATATAATGGATGTTTCTGAAGTAAGAATGAAGGTGCGTGAAGTCATAGAATGGAGGTGTGTGAACTCAAAATGGAGGTGTGTGAACTCATAGAATTGAGGTGTGTGAACTCATAGAATGGAGGTATGTGAAGTCATGGAATGAAGGTGTGTGAACTCAAAGAATGGAGGTGTGTGAAGTCAAACAATAAAGGTGTGTGAAGTCACAGAATGGAGGTGTGTGAAATCACAGAATGGAGGTGTGTGAATTCAAAATGTGGTGTGTAGAGTCACAAATTGAGGTGTGTGAACTCATAGAATGGAGGTGTGTGAAGTCAAAGAATGGAGGTGTGTGAAGTCATCGATTGGAGGTGTGTGAAGTCATGGAATGGAGGTGTGTGAAGTCACAGAATGGCGGTGTGTGAAGTCAGAATGGAGGTGTGTGAAGTCATAATGTAGGTGTGTGAAGTCACAGAATTGAGATGTGTGAAGTCACAGAATGGAGTTGTGTGAAGTCATAGAATGGAGGTGTGTGAAGTCATAGAATGGAGGTGTGTGAAGTCATAGAATGGATGTTTGTGAAGTAAGAATGAAGGTGTGTGAAGTCCTAGAATGGAGATATGTGAAGGCACAGAATGGAGGTGTGTGAAGTCATAGAATACAGTTTTGTGAAGTCAGAATGGAGGTGTGTGAAGTCATAGAATGAAGGTGTGTGAACTCACAATGGAGGTGTGTGAAGTCAAAAAATGGAGGTGTGTGAAGTCACAGAATTGATATTTGTGAAGTCAGAATGGAGGTGTGTGAAGTCAGAATGGAGGTGTGTGAAGTCATAGAATGGAGGTGTGTGAAGTCACAATGCAGGTGTGTGAACTCATAGAATGGAGGTGTGTGAAGTCACAGAATGGAGGTGTGTGAAGTCATAGAATGGAGGTGTGTGAACTCAGAATGAAGGTGTGTGAAGTCACAGAACGGAGATTTGTGAAGTCATAGAATGGAGGTGCGTGAAGTCATAGAATGGATGTTTCTAAAGTAAGAATGAAGGTGTGTGAAGTCATAGAATGGAGGTGTGTGAAGTCAAAATGGAGGTTTGTGAACTCATAGGATGGAGGTGTGTGAAGTCAAAGAATGGAGGTGTGTGAAGTCATCGAATGGAAGTGTGGGACGTCATGGAATGGAGGTGTGTGAAGTCACAGAATGGAGGTGTGTGAAGTCAGAATGGAGTTGTGTGAAGTCATAGAATGGAGGTGTGAAGTCAGAATGAAGGTGTGTGAAGTCATAGAATGGAGGTGTGTGAAGACAGAATGGAGGTGTGTGAACTCATAGAATGGAGGTGTGTGAAGTCACAATGGAGGTGTGTGAAGTCATAGAATGGAGGTGTGTGAAGTCACAGAATGGAGGTGTGTGAAGTCATAGAACGGAGCTGTGTGAAGTCAGATTGGAGGTGTGTGACGTCACAGAATGGAGGTCTGTGAACTCAGAATGGAGGTGTGTGAAGTCACAGAATGGAGGTGTGTGAAGTCATAGAATGGAGGTGTGTGAAGTCATAGAATGGAGGTGTGTGAAGTCATAATGTAGGTGTGTGAAGTCACAGAATTGAGATGTGTGAAGTCACAGAATGGAGGTGTGTGAAGTCATAGAATGGAGGTGTGTGAAGTCATAGAATGAATGTTTGTGAAGTAAGAATGAAGGTGTGTTAAGTCCTAGAATGGAGATGTGTGAAGGCACAGAATGGAGGTGTGTGAAGTCATAGAATACAGTTTTGTGAAGTCAGAATGGAGGTGTGTGAAGTCATAGAATGAAGGTGTGTGAACTCACAATAGAGGTGTGTGAAGTCAAAAAATGGAGGTGTGTGAAATCACAGAATTGATGTTTGTGAAGTCAGAATGGAGGTGTGTGAAGTCAGAATGGAGGTGTGTGAAGTCATAGAATGGAGGTGTGTGAAGTCACAATGCAGGTGTGTGAACTCATAGAATGGAGGTGTGTGAAGTCACAGAATGGTGGTGTGTGAAGTCATAGAATGGAGGTGTGTGAAGTCATAGAATGGAGGTGTGTAATGTCATAGAATGGAGGTGTGTGAAGTCATACAATGGAGGTGTGTGAAGTCATAGAATGGAGGTGGGTGAATTTATAAAATGGATGTACCTGAAGTAAGAATGTAGGTGTGTGAACTGGTAGAGTAGAGGTGTGTGAAGTCATGGAATGGAGGTGTGTGAAGTCAAAGAATTGAGGTGTGTGAAGTCAAACAATGGAGGTGTGCAAAGTCACAGAATGGAGGTGTGTGAAGTCACAGAATGGAAGTGTGTGAAGTCATAGAATGGAGGTGTGTGAAGTCACAGAATGGAGGAGTGTGAAGTCACAGAATGGAGGTGTGTGAAGTCACAGAATGGATGCGTGTGAAGTCAAAATGGAGGTGTGTGAACTCATAGAATGGAGGTGTTTGAACTCATAGAATGGAAGTGTGTGAAGTCATGGAATGGAGGTGTGTAAAGTCAAAGAATGGAGGTGTGAAGTCAAACAATAAAGGTGTGTGAAGTCACAGAATGGAGGTGTGTGAAATCACAGAATGGAGGTGTGTGAAGTCAAAAAGGTGGTGTGTAGAGTCACAAATGGAGGTGTGTGAACTCATAGAATGGAGGGGTGTGAAGTCAAAGAATGGAGGTGTGTGAAGTCATGGAATGGAGGTGTGTGAAGTCACAGAATGAAGGTGTGTGAAGTCATAGAATGGAGGTGTGCGAAGTCATAGAATGGATGTTTCTGAAGTAAGAATGAAGGTGTGTGAATTCATAGAATGGAGGTGTGTGAAGTCAAAATGGAGGTGTGTGAACTCATAGAATTGAGGTGTGTGAACTCATAGAATGGAGGTGTGTGAAGTCATGGAATGAAGGTGTGTGAAGTCAAAGAATGGAAGTGTGTGAAGTCAAACAATAAAGGTATGTGAAGTCACAGAATGGAGGTGTGTGAAGTCACAGAATGGAGGTGTGTGAAGTCAAACAATGAAGATGTGTGAAGTCAAACAATGGTGGTGTGTAAAGTCACAGAATGGAGGTGTGTGAAGTCAAAGAATGGAAGTGTGTGAAGTCAAAATGGAGGTGTGTGAAGTCACAGAATGGAGGTGTGTGAAGTCACAGAATGGAGGTGTGTGAAGTCATCGAAAGGAGGTGTGTGAAGTCATGGAATGGAGGTGTATGAAGTCACAGAATGGCGGTGTGTGAAGTCAGAATGGAGTTGTGTGAAGTCATAGAATGTAGGTGTGTGAAGTCAGAATGGAGGTGTGTGAAGTCATAGAATGGAGGTGTGTGAAGTCAGAATGGAGGTGTGTGAACTCAGAGAATGGAGGTGTGAAGTCACAATGGAGGTGTGTGAAGTCATAGAATGGAGGTTTGTGAAGTCACAGTATGGAGGTGTGTGAAATCATAGAATAGAGCTGTGTGAAGTCAGATTTCAGGAGTGTGAAGTCACAGAATGGAGGTGTGTGAACTCAGAATGGAGATGTGTGAAGTCACAGAATGGAGGTGTGAAGTCATAGAATGGAGGTGTGTGAAGTTATAGAATGGAGGTGTGTGAAGTCATAATGGAGGTGTGTGAAGTCACACATGGAGGTGTGTGAAGTCATAGAATGGAGGTGTGTGAAGTCATAGAATGGAGGTGTGTGAAGTCATAATGGAGGTGTGTGAAGTCACACATGGAGGTGTGTGAAGTCACAGAATGGAGGTGTGTGAACTCAGAATGGAGATGTGTGAAGTCACAGAATGGAGGTGTGAAGTCATAGAATGGAGATGTGTGAAGTTATAGAATGGAGGTGTTTGAAGGCACAGAATGGAGGTGTGTGAAGTCACAGAATTGAGGTGTGTGAAGTCACACATGGAGGTGTGTGAAGTCATAGAATGGAGGTGTGTGAAGTCAGAGAATGGAAGTGTGTGAAGTCATAGAAAGAAGGTGTGTGAACCCAGAATTGAGGTGTGTGAAGTCACAGAATTGAGGGGTGTGAACTCAGAAGGAAGGTGTGTGAAGTCACAGAATGGAGGTTTGTGAAGTCATAGAATGGAGGTGTGTGAAGTCAGAGAATGGATGTTTCTGAAGTAGAATGGAGGTGGGTGAATTCATAGAATGGAGATGTGTGAAGTCAAAATGGAGGTGTGCGAACTCATAAAATGGAGACGTGTGAAGTCATGGAAAGGAGGTGTTTGAAGTCCAAAAAGGGAGGTGTGTGAAGTCAAACAATGGTGGTGTGTGAAGTCTCAGAATGGAGGTGTGTGAAGTCAAAGAATGGAAGTGTGTGAAGTCAAAATGGAGGTGTGTGAAGTCACAGAATGGAGGTGTGTGAAGTCACAGAATGGAGGTGTGTGAAGTCACAGAATGGAGGTGTGTGAAGTCAAAGAATGGAAGTGTGTGAAGTCAAATGGAGGTGTGTGAAGTCACAGAATGGAGGTGTGTGAACTCATAGAATGGAGGTGTGTGAACTCATAGAATGGAAGTGTGTGAAGTCATGGAATGGAGGTGTGTGAAGTCAAAGAATGGAGGTGTGAAGTCAAACAATAAAGTTGTGTGAAGTCACAGAATGGAGGTGTGTGAAATCACAGAATGGAGGTGTGTGAAGTCAAAAAGGTGGTGTGTAGATTCACAAATGGAGGTGTGTGAACTCATAGAATGGAGGTGTGTGAAGTCAAAGAATGGAGGTGTGTGAAGTCATGGAATGGAGGTGTGTGAAGTCACAGAATGGAGGTGTGTGAAGTCATAGAATGGAGGTGTGCGAAGTCATATAATGGATGTTTCTGAAGTAAGAATGAAAGTGCGTGAAGTCATAGAATGGAGGTGTGTGAAGTCAAAATGGAGGTGTGTGAACTCATAGAATTGAGGTGTGTGAACTCATAGAATGGAGGTATGTGAAGTCATGGAATGAAGGTGTGTGAAGTCAAAGAATGGAGGTGTGTGAAGTCAAACAATAAAGGTGTGTGAAGTCACAGAATGGAGGTGTGGGAAATCACAGAATGGAGGTGTGTGAATTCAAAATGTGGTGTGTAGAGTCACAAATGGAGGTGTGTGAACTCATAGAATGGAGGTGTGTGAAGTCAAAGAATGGAGGTGTGTGAAGTCATCGATTGGAGGTGTGTGAAGTCATGGAATGGAGGTGTGTGAAGTCACAGAATGGCGGTGTGTGAAGTCAGAATGGAGTTGTGTGAAGTCATAGAATGTAGGTGTGTGAAGTCAGAATGGAGGTGTGGGAAGTCATAGAATGGAGGTGTGTGAAGTCAGAATGGAGGTGTGTGAACTCATAGAATGGAGGTGTGAAGTCACAATGAAGGTGTGTGAAGTCACAGTATGGAGGTGTGTGAAATCATAGAATGGAGCTGTGTGAAGTCAGATTTGAGGAGTGTGAACTCACAGAATGGAGGTGTGTGAAGTCACAGAATGGAGGTGTGAAGTCATAGAATGTAGGTTTGTGAAGTCATAGAATGGAGGTGTGTGAAGTCATAATGGAGGTGTGTGAAGTCACAGAATTGAGGTGTGTGAAGTCACAGAATGGAGGTGTGTGAAGTTATAGAATGGAGGTGTGTGAAGCCAGAATTGAGGTGTGTGAAGTCACAGAATTGAGGTGTGTGAACTCAGAATGGAGGTGTGTGAAGTCATAGAATGGAGGTGTGTGAAGTCAAAATGGACGTGTGTGAACTCATAAAATGGAGATGTGTGAAGTCATGGAATGGAGGTGTGTGAAGTCCAAAAATGGAGGTGGGTGAAGGCAAACAATGGTGGAGTGTGAAGTCAAAGAATGGAGGTGTGTGAAGTCATAATGGAGGTGTGTGAAGTCACAGAATTGAGGTGTGTGAAGTCACAGAATTGAGGTGTGTGAAGTCACAGAATGGAGGTGTGAAGTCATAGAATGTAGGTGTGTGAAGTCATAGAATGGAGGTGTGTGAAGTCATAATGGAGGTGTGTGAAGTCACAGAATTGAGGTGTGTGAAGTCACAGAATGGAGGTGTGTGAAGTCATAGAACGGAGGTGTGTGAAGTCATAGAATTTAGGTGTTTGAAGGCACAGAATGGAGGTGTGTGAAGTCATAGAATGGAGCTGTGTGAAGTCAGAATGGAGGTGTGTGAAGTCATAGAAAGGAGGTGTGTGAACTCACAATGGAGGTGTGTAAAGTCAAAGAATGGAGGTGTATGAAGTCATAGAATGGAATTGTGTGAAGTTATAGAATGGAGGTGTGTGAAGCCAGAATTGAGGTGTGTGAAGTCACAGAATTGAGGTGTGTGAACTCAGAATGGAGGTGTGTGAAGTCACAGAATGGAGGTTTGTGAAGTCATAGAATGGAGGTGTGTCAAGTTATAGAATGGATGTTTCTGAAGTAGAATGAAGGTGTGTGAAGTCATAGAATGGAGGTGTCAGAAGTCAAAATGGATGTGTGTGAACTCATAAAATGGAGATGTGTGAAGTCATGGAATGGAGGTGTCTGAAGTCCAAAAATGGAGGTGGGTGAAGTCAAACAATGGTGGTGTGTGAAGTCAAAGAATGGAGGTGTGTGAAGTCATCGAATGGAGGGATGTGAATTCATGGAATGGAGGTGTGTGAAGTCACAGAATGGAGGTGTGTGAAGTCACAGAATGGAGATGTGTGAAGTCACAGAATGGAGGTGTGTGAAGTCACAGAATGGAGGTGTGTGAACTCACAATGGAGGTGTGTGAAGTCAAACAATAAAGGTGTGTGAAGTCAAACAATAAAGGTTTGTGTAGTCACAGAATGGAGGTCTGTGAAGTCATAGAAGGGAGGTGTGTTAAGTCACAGAATGGAGGTGTGTGAAGTCAGAGAATGGAGGTGTGTAAACTCAGAATGCATGTGTGTGAAGTCACAGAACGGAGATTTGTGAAGTCATAGAATGGAAGTACGTGAAGTCATAGAATGGATGTTTCTGAAGTAAGAATGAAGGAGCGTGAAGTCATAGAATGGAGGTGTGTGAAGTCAAAATGGAGGTGTGTGAATTCATAGAATGGAGGTGTGTGAACTCATAGAATGGAGGTGTGTGAAGTCATGGAATGGAGGTGTGTGAAGTCAACGAAGGCAGGTGTGTAAAGTCAAAAAATGAAGGTGTGTGAAGTCACAGAATGTAGGTGTCTGAAATCACAGAATGGAGGTGTGTGAAGTCAAAAAGGCGGTGTGTAGAGTCACAAATGGAGGTGTGTGAACTCATAGAATGGAGGGGTGTGAAGTCAAAGAATGGAGGTGTGTGAAGTCATAGAATAGAGGTGTGTGAAGTCATAGAATGGATGTTTCTGAAGTAGAATGAAGGTGTGTGAAGTCATAGAATGGAGGTGTGTGAAGTCAAAATGGAGGTGTGTGAACTCATAAAATGGAGATGTGTGAAGTCATGGAATGGAGGTGCTGAAGTCCAAAAATGGAGGTGTGTGAAGTCAAACAATGGTGGTGTGTGAAGTCACAGAATGGAGGTGTGTGAAGTCAAAGAATGGAAGTGTGTGAAGTCAAGATGGAGGTGTGTGAAGTCACAGAATGGAGGTGTGTGAAGTCACAGAATGGAGGTGTATGAAGTCATAGAATGTATGTGTGTGAAGTCACAGAATGAAGGTGTGTGAAGTCACAGAATGGAGGAGTGTGAAGTCACAGAATGAAGGTGTGTGAACTCACAATGGAGGTGTGTGAAGTCACAGAATGGAGGTGTGTGAAGTCAAACAATAAAGGTGTGTGAAGTCACAGAATGGAGGTCTGTGAAGTCATAGAATGGAGGTGTGTTAAGTCACAAAATGGAGGTGTGTGAACTCAGAGAATGGAGGTGTGTGAACTCAGAATGAAGGTGTGTGAAGTCACAGAACGGAGATTTGTGAAGTCATAGAATGGAGGTGCGTGAAGTCATAGAATGGATGTTTCTAAAGTAAGAGTGAAGGTGCGTGAAGTCATAGAATGGAGGTGTGTGAAGTCAAAATGGAGGTGTGTGAACTCATAGAATTGAGGTGTGTGAACTCATAGAATGGAGGTATGTGAAGTCATGGAATGAAGGTGTGTGAAGTCAAAGAATGGAGGTGTGTGAAGTCAAACAATAAAGGTGTGTGAAGTCACAGAATGGAGGTGTGGGAAATCACAGAATGGAGGTGTGTGAATTCAAAATGTGGTGTGTAGAGTCACAAATGGAGGTGTGTGAACTCATAGAATGGAGGTGTGTGAAGTCAAAGAATGGAGGTGTGTGAAGTCATCGATTGGAGGTGTGTGAAGTCATGGAATGGAGGTGTGTGAAGTCACAGAATGGCGGTGTGTGAAGTCAGAATGGAGTTGTGTGAAGTCATAGAATGTAGGTGTGTGAAGTCAGAATGAAGGTGTGGGAAGTCATAGAATGGAGGTGTGTGAAGTCAGAATGGAGGTGTGTGAACTCATAGAATGGAGGTGTGAAGTCACAATGAAGGTGTGTGAAGTCACAGTATGGAGGTGTGTGAAATCATAGAATGGAGCTGTGTGAAGTCAGATTTGAGGAGTGTGAACTCACAGAATGGAGGTGTGTGAAGTCACAGAATGGAGGTGTGAAGTCATAGAATGTAGGTGTGTGAAGTCATAGAATGGAGGTGTGTGAAGTCATAATGGAGGTGTGTGAAGTCACAGAATTGAGGTGTGTGAAGTCACAGAATGGAGGTGTGTGAAGTCATAGAATGGAGGTGTGTGAAGTCATAGAATGGAGGTGTTTGAAGGCACAGAATGGAGGTGTGTGAAGTCATAGAATGGAGCTGTGTGAAGTCAGAATGGAGGTGTGTGAAGTCATAGAATGGAGATGTGTGAACTCACAATGGACGTGTGTGAAGTCAAAGAATGGAGGTGTGTGAAGTCATAGAATGGAATTGTGTGAAGTTATAGAATGGAGGTGTGTGAAGCCAGAATTGAGGTGTGTGAAGTCACAGAATTGAGGTGTGTGAACTCAGAATGGAGGTGTGTGAAGTCACAGAATGGAGGATTGTGAAGTCATAGTATGGAGGTGTGTCAAGTCATAGAATGGATGATTCCGAAGTAGAATGGAGGTGTGTGAAGTCATAGAATGGAGGTGTGTGAAGTCAAAATGGACGTGTGTGAACTCATAAAATGGAGATGTGTGAAGTCATGGAATGGAGGTGTGTGAAGTCCAAAAATGGAGGTGGGTGAAGTCAAACAATGGTGGAGTGTGAAGTCAAACAATGGAGGTGTGTGAAGTCATAATGGAGGTGTGTGAAGTCACAGAATTGAGGTGTGTGAAGTCACAGAATTGAGGTGTGTGAAGTCACAGAATGGAGGTGTGAAGTCATAGAATGTAGGTGTGTGAAGTCATAGAATGGAGGTGTGTGAAGTCATAATGGAGGTGTGTGAAGTCACAGAATTGAGGTGTGTGAAGTCACAGAATGGAGGTGTGTGAAGTCATAGAACGGAGTTGTGTGAAGTCATAGAATGGAGGTGTTTGAAGGCACAGAATGGAGGTGTGTGAAGTCATAGAATGGAGCTGTGTGAAGTCAGAATGGAGGTGTGTGACGTCACAGAATGGAGGTCTGTGAACTCAGAATGGAGGTGTGTGAAGTCAAAGAATGGAGGTGTGTGAAGTCATAGAATGGAGGTGTGTGAAGTCAAAGAATGGAGGTGTGTGAAGTCATAATGTAGGTGTGTGAAGTCACAGAATTGAGATGTGTGAAGTCACAGAATGGAGGTGTGTGAAGTCATAGAATGGAGGTGTGTGAAGTCACAGAATGGAGGTGTGTGAAGTCATAGAATGGAGCTGTGTGAAGTCAGATTGGAGGTGTGTGACGTCACAGAATGGAGGTCTGTGAACTCAGAATGGAGGTGTGTGAAGTCACAGAATGGAGGTGTGTGAAGTCATAGAATGGAGGTGTGTGAAGTCATAGAATGGAGGTGTGTGAAGTCATAATGTAGGTGCGTGAAGTCACAGAATTGAGATGTGTGAAGTCACAGAATGGAGGTGTGTGAAGTCATAGAATGGAGGTGTGTGAAGTCATAGAATGGAGGTGTGTGAAGTCATAGAATGGATGTTTGTGAAGTAAGAATGAAGGTGTGTGAAGTCCTAGAATGGAGATGTGTGAAGGCACAGAATGGAGGTGTGTGAAGTCATATAATAGAGTTTTGTGAAGTCAGAATGCAGGTGTGTGAAGTCATAGAATGAAGGTGTGTGAACTCACAATGGAGGTGTGTGAATTCAAAAAATGGAGGTGTGTGAAGTCACAGAATTGATATTTGTGAAGTCAGAATGGAGGTGTGTGAAGTCAGAATGGAGGTGTGTGAAGTCATAGAATGGAGGTGTGTGAAGTCACAATGCAGGTGTGTGAACTCATAGAATGGAGGTGTGTGAAGTCACAGAATGGAGGTGTGTGAAGTCATAGAATGGAGGTGTGTGAACTCAGAATGAAGGTGTGTGAAGTCACAGAACGGAGATTTGTGAAGTCATAGAATGGAGGTGCGTGAAGTCATAGAATGGATGTTTCTAAAGTAAGAATGAAGGTGTGTGAAGTCATAGAATGGAGGTGTGTGAAGTCAAAATGGAGGTGTGTGAAGTCATGGAATGGAATTGTGTGAAGTCAAAGAATGGAGGTGTGTGAAGTCAAACAATAAAGGTGTGTGTAGTCACAGAATGGAGGTGTGTGAAATCACAGAATGGAGGTTTGTGAAGTCAAATAGGTGGGGTGTAGAGTCACAAATGGAGGTGTGTGAAGTCAAAGAATGGAGGTGTGTGAAGTCATCGAATGGAAGTGTGGGAAGTCATGGAATGGAGGTGTTTGAAGGCACAGAATGGAGGTGTGTGAAGTCATAGAATGGAGCTGTGTGAAGTCAGAATGGAGCTGTGTGAAGTCATAGAATGGAGATGTGTGAACTCACAATGGACGTGTGTGAAGTCAAAGAATGGAGGTGTGTGAAGTCATAGAATGGAATTGTGTGAAGTTATAGAATGGAGGTGTGTGAAGCCAGAATTGAGGTGTGTGAAGTCACAGAATTGAGGTGTGTGAACTCAGAATGGAGGTGTGTGAAGTCACAGAATGGAGGATTGTGAAGTCATAGTATGGAGGTGTGTCAAGTCATAGAATGGATGATTCCGAAGTAGAATGGAGGAGTGTGAAGTCATAGAATGGAGGTGTGTGAAGTCAAAATGGACGTGTGTGAACTCATAAAATGGAGATGTGTGAAGTCATGGAATGGAGGTGTGTGAAGTCCAAAAATGGAGGTGGGTGAAGTCAAACAATGGTGGAGTGTGAAGTCAAAGGATGGAGGTGTGTGAAGTCATAATGGAGGTGTGTGAAGTCACAGAATTGAGGTGTGTGAAGTCACAGAATTGAGGTGTGTGAAGTCACAGAATGGAGGTGTGAAGTCATAGAATGTAGGTGTGTGAAGTCATAGAATGGAGGTGTGTGAAGTCATAATGGAGGTGTGTGAAGTCACAGAATTGAGGTGTGTGAAGTCACAGAATGGAGGTGTGTGAAGTCATAGAACGGAGTTGTGTGAAGTCATAGAATGGAGGTGTTTGAAGGCACAGAATGGAGGTGTGTGAAGTCATAGAATGGAGCTGTGTGAAGTCAGAATGGAGGTGTGTGAAGTCATAGAATGGAGGTGTGTGAACTCACAATGGAGGTGTGTGAAGTCAAAGAATGGAGGTGTATGAAGTCATAGAATGGAATTGTGTGAAGTTATAGAATGGAGGTGTGTGAAGCCAGAATTGAGGTGTGTGAAGTCACAGAATTGAGGTGTGTGAACTCAGAATGAAGGTGTGTGAAGTCACAGAACGGAGATTTGTGAAGTCATAGAATGGAGGTGCGTGAAGTCATAGAATGGAGGTGTGTGAAGTCAAAATGGAGGTGTGTGAACTCATAGAATGGAGGTGTGTGAACTCATAGAATGGAGGTGTGTGAAGTCATGGAATGGAATTGTGTGAAGTCAAAGAATGGAGGTGTGTGAAGTCAAACAATAAAGGTGTGTGTAGTCACAGAATGGAGGTGTGTGAAATCACAGAATGGAGGTTTGTGAAGTCAAATAGGTGGTGTGTAGAGTCACAAATGGAGGTGTGTGAACTCAGAGAATGGAGGTGTGTGAAGTCAAACAATGGAGGTGTGTGAAGTCATCGAATGGAAGTGTGGGAAGTCATGGAATGGAGGTGTGTGAAGTCACAGAATGGAGGTGTGTGAAGTCAGAATGGAGTTGTGTGAAGTCATAGAATGGAGGTGTGTGAAGTCACAATGGAGGTGTGTGAAGTCATAGAATGGAGGTGTGTGAAGTCACAGAATGGAGGTGTGTGAAGTCATACAATGGAGCTGTGTGAAGTCAGATTGGAGGTGTGTGACGTCACAGAATGGAGGTCTGTGAACTCAGAATGGAGGTGTGTGAAGTCACAGAATGGAGGTGTGTGAAGTCATAGAATGGAGGTGTGTGAAGTCATAGAATGGAGGTGTGTGAAGTCACAATGTAGGTGCGTGAAGTCACAGAATTGAGATGTGTGAAGTCACAGAATGGAGGTGTGTGAAGTCATAGAATGGAGGTGTGTGAAGTCATAGAATGGAGGTGTGTGAAGTCATAGAATGGATGTTTGTGAAGTAAGAATGAAGGTGTGTGAAGTCCTAGAATGGAGATGTGTGAAGGCACAGAATGGAGGTGTGTGAAGTCATATAATAGAGTTTTGTGAAGTCAGAATGGAGGTGTGTGAAGTCATAGAATGGATGTTTCTGAAGTAAGAATGAAGGTGTGTGAAGTCATAGAATGGAGGTGTGTGAAGTCAAAATGGAGGTGTGTGAACTCATAGAATTGAGGTGTGTGAACTCATAGAATGGAGGTGTGTGAAGTCATGGAATGAAGGTGTGTGAAGTCAAAGAATGGAGGTGTGTGAAGTCAAACAATGACGGTGTGTGAAGTCAAACAATGGTGGTGTGTAAAGTCACAGAATGGAGGTGTGTGAAGTCAAAGAATGGAAGTGTGTGAAGTCAAAATGGAGGTGTGTGAAGTCACAGAATGGAGGAGTGTGAAGTCACAGAATGGAGGTGTGTGAAGTCATCGAAAGGAGGTGTGTGAAGTCATGGAATGGAGGTGTATGAAGTCACAGAATGGCGGTGTGTGAAGTCAGAATGGAGTTGTGTGAAGTCATAGAATGGAGGTGTGTGAAGTAAGAATGGAGGTGTGTGAAGTCATAGAATGGAGTTGTGTGAAGTCAGAATGGAGGTGTGTGAACTCATAGAATGGAGGTGTGAATTCACAATGGAGGTGTGTGAAGTCATAGAATGGAGGTTTGTGAAGTCACAGTATGGAGGTGTGTGAAATCATAGAATAGAGCTGTGTGAAGTCAGATTTGAGGAGTGTGAAGTCACAGAATGGAGGTGTGTGAACTCAGAATGGAGATGTGTGAAGTCACAGAATGGAGGTGTGAAGTCATAGAATGGAGGTGTGTGAAGTTATAGAATGGAGGTGTGTGAAGTCATAATGGAGGTGTGTGAAGTCACACATGGAGGTGTGTGAAGTCATAGAATGGAGGTGTGTGAAGTCATAGAATGGAGGTGTGTGAAGTCATAGAACTGATGTTTGTGAAGTAAGAATGAATGTGTGTTAAGTCATAGAATGGAGGTGTTTGAAGGCACAGAATGGAGGTGTGTGAAGTCACAGAATTGAGGTGTGTGAAGTCACACATGGAGGTGTGTGAAGTCATAGAATGGAGGTGTGTGAAGTCAGAGAATGGAAGTGTGTGAAGTCATAGAATGAAGGTGTGTGAAGCCAGAATTGAGGTGTGTGAAGTCACAGAATTGAGGTGTGTGAACTCAGAGTGAAGGTGTGTGAAGTCACAGAATGGAGGTTTGTGAAGTCATAGAATGGAGGTGTGTGAAGTCAGAGAATGGATGTTTCTGAAGTAGAATGGAGGTGGGTGAAGTCATAGAATGGAGGTGTGTGAAGTCAAAATGGAGGTGTGCGAACTCATAAAATTGAGACGTGTGAAGTCATGGAAAGGAGGTGTTTGAAGTACAAAAAGGGAGGTGTGTGAAGTCAAACAATGGTGGTGTGTGAAGTCTCAGAATGGAGGTGTGTGAAGTCAAAGAATGGAAGTGTGTGAAGTCAAAATGGAGGTGTGTGAAGTCACAGAATGGAGGTGTGTGAAGTCACAGAATGGAGGTGTGTGAAGTCACAGAATGGAGGTGTGTGAAGTCAAAGAATGGAAGTGTGTGAAGTCAAATGGAGGTGTGTGAAGTCACAGAATGGAGGTGTGTGAACTCATAGAATGGAGGTGTGTGAACTCATAGAATTGAAGTGTGTGAAGTCATGGAATGGAGGTGTGTGAAGTCAAAGAATGGAGGTGTGAAGTCAAACAATAAAGTTGTGTGAAGTCACAGAATGGCGGTGTGTGAAATCACAGAATGGAGGTGTGTGAAGTCAAAAAGGTGGTGTGTAGATTCACAAATGGAGGTGTGTGAACTCATAGAATGGAGGTGTGTGAAGTCAAAGAATGGAGGTGTGTGAAGTCATGGAATGGAGGTGTGTGAAGTCACAGAATGGAGGTGTGTGAAGTCATAGAATGGAGGTGTGCGAAGTCATAGAATGGATGTTTCTGAAGTAAGAATGAAGGTGTGTGAAGTCATAGAATGGAGGTGTGTGAAGTCAAAATGGAGGTGTGTGAACTCATAGAATTGAGATGTGTGAACTCATAGAATGGAGGTGTGTGAAGTCATGGAATGAAGGTGTGTGAAGTCAAAGAATGGAGGTGTGTGAAGTCAAACAATAAAGGTGTGTGAAGTCACAGAATGGAGGTGTGTGAAATCACAGAATGGAGGTGTGTGAATTCAAAATGTGGTGTGTAGAGTCACAAATGGAGGTGTGTGAACTCATAGAATGGAGGTGTGTGAAGTCAAAGAATGGAGGTGTGTGAAGTCATCGATTGGAGGTGTCTGAAGTCATGGAATTGAGGTGTGTGAAGTCACAGAATGGCGGTGTGTGAAGTCAGAATGGAGTTGTGTGAAGTCATAGAATGTAGGTGTGTGAAGTCAGAATGGAGGTGTGGGAAGTCATAGAATGGAGGTGTGTGAAGTCAGAATGGAGGTGTGTGAACTCATAGAATGGAGGTGTGAAGTCACAATGAAGGTGTGTGAAGTCACAGTATGGAGGTGTGTGAAATCATAGAATGGAGCTGTGTGAAGTCAGATTTGAGGAGTGTGAACTCACAGAATGGAGGTGTGTGAAGTCACAGAATGGAGGTGTGAAGTCATAGAATGTAGGTGTGTGAAGTCATAGAATGGAGGTGTGTGAAGTCATAATGGGGGTGTGTGAAGTCACAGAATTGAGGTGTGTGAAGTCACAGAATGGAGGTGTGTGAAGTCATAGAATGGAGGTGTGCGAAGTCATAGAATGGATGTTTCTGAAGTGAGAATGAAGGTGTGTGAAGTCACAGAATGGAGGTGTGTGAAGTCACAGAATGGAAGTGTGTGAAGTCATAGAATGGAGGTGTGTGAAGTCACAGAATGGAGGAGTGTGAAGTCACAGAATGGAGGTGTGTGAAGTCAGAGAATGGAGGCGTGTGAAGTCAAAATGCAGGTGTGTGAACTCATAGAATGGAGGTGTGTGAACTCATAGAATGGAAGTGTGTGAAGTCATGGAATGGAGGTGTGTAAAGTCAAAGAATGGAGGTGTGAAGTCAAACAATAAAGGTGTGTGAAGTCACAGAATGGAGTGTGTGAAATCACAGAATGAGGTGTGTGAAGTCAAAAAGGTGGTGTGTAGAGTCACAAATGGAGGTGTGTGAACTCATAGAATGGAGGGGTGTGAAGTCAAAGAATGGAGGTGTGTGAAGTCATGGAATGGAGGTGTGTGAAGTCACAGAATGAGGTGTGTGAAGGTCATAGAATGGAGGTGTGTGAAGTCATAGAATGGATGTTTCTGAAGTAGAATGAGGTGTGTGAAGTCATAGAATGGAGGTGTGTGAAGTCAAAATGGAGGTGTGTGAACTCATAGAATTGAGGTGTGTGAACTCATAGAATGGAGGTGTGTGAAGTCATGGATGAAGGTGTGTGAAGTCAAAGAATGGAGGTGTGTGAAGTCAAACAATGACGGTGTGTGAAGTCAAACAATGGTGGTGTGTAAAGTCACAGAATGGAGGTGTGTGAAGTCAAAGAATGGAAGTGTGTGAAGTCAAAATGGAGGTGTGTGAAGTCACAGAATGGAGGAGTGTGAAGTCACAGAATGGAGGTGTGTGAAGTCATCGAAAGGAGGTGTGTGAAGTCATGGAATGGAGGTGTATGAAGTCACAGAATGGCGGTGTGTGAAGTCAGAATGGAGTTGTGTGAAGTCATAGAATGGAGGTGTGTGAAGTAAGAATGGAGGTGTGTGAAGTCATAGAATGGAGGTGTGTGAAGTCAGAATGGAGGTGTGTGAACTCATAGAATGGAGGTGTGAATTCACAATGGAGGTGTGTGAAGTCATAGAATGGAGGTTTGTGAAGTCACAGTATGGAGGTGTGTGAAATCATAGAATAGAGCTGTGTGAAGTCAGATTTGAGGAGTGTGAAGTCACAGAATGGAGGTGTGTGAACTCAGAATGGAGATGTGTGAAGTCACAGAATGGAGGTGTGAAGTCATAGAATGGAGGTGTGTGAAGTTATAGAATGGAGGTGTGTGAAGTCATAATGGAGGTGTGTGAAGTCACACATGGAGGTGTGTGAAGTCATAGAATGGAGGTGTGTGAAGTCATAGAATGGAGGTGTGTGAAGTCATAGAACTGATGTTTGTGAAGTAAGAATGAATGTGTGTTAAGTCATAGAATGGAGGTGTTTGAAGGCACAGAATGGAGGTGTGTGAAGTCACAGAATTGAGGTGTGTGAAGTCACACATGGAGGTGTGTGAAGTCATAGAATGGAGGTGTGTGAAGTCAGAGAATGGAAGTGTGTGAAGTCATAGAATGAAGGTGTGTGAAGCCAGAATTGAGGTGTGTGAAGTCACAGAATTGAGGTGTGTGAACTCAGAGTGAAGGTGTGTGAAGTCACAGAATGGAGGTTTGTGAAGTCATAGAATGGAGGTGTGTGAAGTCAGAGAATGGATGTTTCTGAAGTAGAATGGAGGTGGGTGAAGTCATAGAATGGAGGTGTGTGAAGTCAAAATGGAGGTGTGCGAACTCATAAAATTGAGACGTGTGAAGTCATGGAAAGGAGGTGTTTGAAGTACAAAAAGGGAGGTGTGTGAAGTCAAACAATGGTGGTGTGTGAAGTCTCAGAATGGAGGTGTGTGAAGTCAAAGAATGGAAGTGTGTGAAGTCAAAATGGAGGTGTGTGAAGTCACAGAATGGAGGTGTGTGAAGTCACAGAATGGAGGTGTGTGAAGTCACAGAATGGAGGTGTGTGAAGTCAAAGAATGGAAGTGTGTGAAGTCAAATGGAGGTGTGTGAAGTCACAGAATGGAGGTGTGTGAACTCATAGAATGGAGGTGTGTGAACTCATAGAATTGAAGTGTGTGAAGTCATGGAATGGAGGTGTGTGAAGTCAAAGAATGGAGGTGTGAAGTCAAACAATAAAGGTGTGTGAAGTCACAGAATGGAGGTGTGTGAAATCACAGAATGGAGGTGTGTGAAGTCAAAAAGGTGGTGTGTAGAGTCACAAATGGAGGTGTGTGAACTCATAGAATGGAGGGGTGTGAAGTCAAAGAATGGAGGTGTGTGAAGTCATGGAATGGAGGTGTGTGAAGTCACAGAATGAAGGTGTGTGAAGTCATAGAATGGAGGTGTGTGAAGTCATAGAATGGATGTTTCTGAAGTAAGAATGAAGGTGTGTGAAGTCATAGAATGGAGGTGTGTGAAGTCAAAATGGAGGTGTGTGAACTCATAGAATTGAGGTGTGTGAACTCATAGAATGGAGGTGTGTGAAGTCATGGAATGAAGGTGTGTGAAGTCAAAGAATGGAGGTGTGTGAAGTCAAACAATGACGGTGTGTGAAGTCAAACAATGGTGGTGTGTAAAGTCACAGAATGGAGGTGTGTGAAGTCAAAGAATGGAAGTGTGTGAAGTCAAAATGGAGGTGTGTGAAGTCACAGAATGGAGGAGTGTGAAGTCACAGAATGGAGGTGTGTGAAGTCATCGAAAGGAGGTGTGTGAAGTCATGGAATGGAGGTGTATGAAGTCACAGAATGGCGGTGTGTGAAGTCAGAATGGAGTTGTGTGAAGTCATAGAATGGAGGTGTGTGAAGTAAGAATGGAGGTGTGTGAAGTCATAGAATGGAGGTGTGTGAAGTCAGAATGGAGATGTGTGAAGTCACAGAATGGAGGTGTGTGAAGTCACAGAATGGAGGTGTGTGAAGTCAAAGAATGGAAGTGTGTGAAGTCAAATGGAGGTGTGTGAAGTCACAGAATGGAGGTGTGTGAACTCATAGAATGGAGGTGTGTGAACTCATAGAATTGAAGTGTGTGAAGTCATGGAATGGAGGTGTGTGAAGTCAAAGAATGGAGGTGTGAAGTCAAACAATAAAGTTGTGTGAAGTCACAGAATGGCGGTGTGTGAAATCACAGAATGGAGGTGTGTGAAGTCAAAAAGGTGGTGTGTAGATTCACAAATGGAGGTGTGTGAACTCATAGAATGGAGGTGTGTGAAGTCAAAGAATGGAGGTGTGTGAAGTCATGGAATGGAGGTGTGTGAAGTCACAGAATGGAGGTGTGTGAAGTCATAGAATGGAGGTGTGCGAAGTCATAGAATGGATGTTTCTGAAGTAAGAATGAAGGTGTGTGAAGTCATAGAATGGAGGTGTGTGAAGTCAAAATGGAGGTGTGTGAACTCATAGAATTGAGGTGTGTGAACTCATAGAATGGAGGTGTGTGAAGTCATGGAATGAAGGTGTGTGAAGTCAAAGAATGGAGGTGTGTGAAGTCAAACAATAAAGGTGTGTGAAGTCACAGAATGGAGGTGTGTGAAATCACAGAATGGAGGTGTGTGAATTCAAAATGTGGTGTGTAGAGTCACAAATGGAGGTGTGTGAACTCATAGAATGGAGGTGTGTGAAGTCAAAGAATGGAGGTGTGTGAAGTCATCGATTGGAGGTGTGTGAAGTCATGGAATTGAGGTGT
The DNA here is from genome assembly GCA_024803745.1 of Megascapheus bottae. NCBI lineage: Eukaryota > Metazoa > Chordata > Mammalia > Rodentia > Geomyidae > Megascapheus > Megascapheus bottae. The sequence goes on along the minus strand of JANJXV010001227.1, from coordinate 150,120 downwards.
GTGAAGTCACAGAATGGCGGTGTGTGAAGTCAGAATGGAGTTGTGTGAAGTCATAGAATGTAGGTGTGTGAAGTCAGAATGGAGGTGTGGGAAGTCATAGAATGGAGGTGTGTGAAGTCAGAATGGAGGTGTGTGAACTCATAGAATGGAGGTGTGAAGTCACAATGAAGGTGTGTGAAGTCACAGTATGGAGGTGTGTGAAATCATAGAATGGAGCTGTGTGAAGTCAGATTTGAGGAGTGTGAACTCACAGAATGGAGGTGTGTGAAGTCACAGAATGGAGGTGTGAAGTCATAGAATGTAGGTGTGTGAAGTCATAGAATGGAGGTGTGTGAAGTCATAATGGGGGTGTGTGAAGTCACAGAATTGAGGTGTGTGAAGTCACAGAATGGAGGTGTGTGAAGTCATAGAATGGAGGTGTGTGAAGTCATAGAATGGAGGTGTTTGAAGGCACAGAATGGAGGTGTGTGAAGTCATAGAATGGAGCTGTGTGAAGTCAGAATGGAGGTGTGTGAAGTCATAGAATGGAGATGTGTGAACTCACAATGGACTTGTGTGAAGTCAAAGAATGGAGGTGTGTGAAGTCATAGAATGGAATTGTGTGAAGTTATAGAATGGAGGTGTGTGAAGCCAGAATTGAGGTGTGTGAAGTCACAGAATTGAGGTGTGTGAACTCAGAATGGAGGTGTGTGAAGTCACAGAATGGAGGTTTGTGAAGTCATAGAATGGAGGTGTGTCAAGTCATAGAATGGATGTTTCCGAAGTAGAATGGAGGTGTGTGAAGTCAAAATGGACGTGTGTGAAATCATAAAATGGAGATGTTTGAAGTCATGGAATGGAGGTGTGTGAAGTCCAAAAATGGAGGTGGGTGAAGTCAAACAATGGTGGAGTGTGAAGTCAAAGAATGGAGGTGTGTGAAGTCATCGAATGGAGGTGTGTGAAGTCATTGAATGGAGGTGTGTGAAGTCACAGAATGGAGGTGTGTGAAGTCACAGAATGGAGATGTGTGAAGTCACAGAATGGAGGTGTGTGAAGTCACAGAATGGAGGTGTGTGAAGTCACAGAATGGAGGTTTGTGAACTCACAATGGAGGTGTGTGAAGTCAAACAATAAAGGTGTGTGAAGTCAAACAATAAATGTTTGTGAAGTCACAGAATGGAGGTCTGTTAAGTCATAGAAGGGAGGTGTGTTTAGTCACAGAATGGAGGTGTGTGAAGTCAGAGAATGGAGGTGTGTGAACTCAGAATGGAGGTGTGTGAAGTCACAGAACGGAGATTTCTGAAGTCATAGAATGGAAGTACGTGAAGTCATAGAATGGATGTTTCTGAAGTAAGAATGAAGGAGCGTGACGTCATAGAATGGAGGTGTGTGAAGTCAAAATGGAGGTTTGTGAATTCATAGAATGGAGGTGTGTGAACTCATAGAATGGAAGTGTGTCAAGTCATGGAATGGAGGTGTGTGAAATCACAGAATGGAGGTGTGTGAAGTCAAAAGGTGGGGTGTAGAGTCACAAATGGAGGTGTGTGAACTCATAGAATGGAGGTGTGTGAAGTCAAAGAATGGATGTGTGTGAAGTCATAGAATAGAGGTGTGTGAAGTCATAGAATGGATGTTTCTGAAGTAGAATGAAGGTGTGTGAAGTCATATAATGGAGGTGTGTGAAGTCAAAATGGAGGTGTGTGAACTTATAAAATGGAGATGTGTGAAGTCATGGAATGGAGGTGCGTGAAGTCCAAAAATGGAGGTGTGTGAAGTCAAACAATGGTGGTGTGTGAAGTCACAGAATGTACGTGTATGAAGTCATAGAATGTAGGTGTGTGAAGTCCCAGAATGGAGGTGTGTGAAGTCACAAAATGGAGGTGTATGAAGTCATAGAATGTAGGTGTGTGAAGTCACAGAATGGAGGTGTGTGAAGTCACACAATTGAGGTGTGTGAAGTCACACAATGAAGGTGTGTGAACTCACAATGGAGGTGTGTGAAGTCACAGAATGGAGGTGTGTGAAGTCACAGAATGGAGGTCTGTGAAGTCATAGAATGGTGGTGTGTTAAGTCACAGAATGGAGGTGTGTGAACTCAGAGAATGAAGGTGTGTGAACTCAAAATGGAGGTGTGTGAAGTCACAGAACGGAGATTTGTTTAGTCATAGAATGGATGTTTCTGAAGTAAGAATGAAGGGGTGTGAAGTCATAGAATGGAGGTGTGTGAAGTCAAAATGGAGGTGTGTGAACTCATAGAATGGAGGTGTGTGAACTCATAGAATGGAGGTGTGTGAAGTCAAGGAATGGAGGTGTGTGAAGTCAAACAATAAAGGTGTGTGAAGTCACAGAATGGAGGTGTGTGAAATCACAGAATGGAGGTGTGTGAAGTCAAAAAGGTGGTGTGTAGAGTCACAAATGGAGGTGTGTGAACTCATACAATGGAGGTGTGTGAAGTCAAAGAATGGAGGTGTGTGAAGTCATGGAATGGAAGTGTGGGAAGTCATGGAATGGAGGTGTGTGAAGTCACAGAATGGAGGTGTGTGAAGTCAGAATGGAGGTGTGTGAAGTCATAGAATGGAGGTGTGTGAAGTCAGAATGAAGGTGTGTGAAGTTATAAAATGGAGGTGTGTGAAGTCAGAATGGAGGAGTGTGAACTCATAGAATGGAGTTGTGTGAAGTCACAATGGAGGTGTGTGAAGTCATAGAATGGATGTGTGTGAAGTCACAGAATGGAGGTGTGTGAAGTCATAGAATGGAGCTGTGTGAAGTCAGATTGGATGTGTGTGAAGTCACAGAATGGAGGTCTATGAACTCAGAATGGAGGTGTGTGAAGTCACAGAATGGAGGTGTGTGAAGTCATAGAATGGAGGTGTGTGAAGTCATAGAATGGAGGTGTGTGAAGTCATACAATGGAGGTTTGTGAAGTCATAGAATGGAGGTGGCTGAATTCATACAATGAATGTTCCTGAAGTAAGAATGTAGGTGTGTGATGTCATAGAATGGAGGTGTGTGAAGTCAAAATGGTGGTGTGTGAACTCATAGAATGCATGTGTGTGAACTGATAGAGTAGAGGTGTGTGAAGTCATGGAATGGAGGTGTGTGAAGTCAAAGAATGGAGGTGTGTGAAGTCAAACAATGGAAGTGTGCGAAGTCACAGAATGGAGGTGTGTGAAGTCACAGAATGGAAGTGTGTTAAGTCAAAATGGAGGTGTGTGAAGTCACAGAATGGAGGTGTGTGAAGTCACAGAATGGAGGTTTGTGAAGTCAAAATGGTGGTGTGTAACGTCACAAATGCAGGTGTGTGAAGTCACAGAATGTAGGTGTGTGAACTCAAAATGGAGGTGTGTGAAGTCAAAGAATGGAGGTGTGCGAAGTCATAGAATGGAGGTGTGTGAAGTCAAAATGGAGGTGTGTGAACTCATAGAATGGAGGTGTGTGAACTCATAGAATGGAGGTGTGTGAAGTCAAGGAATGGAGGTGTGTGAAGTCAAAGAATGGAGGTGTGTGAAGTCAAACAATAAAGGTGTGTGAAGTCACAGAATGGAGGTGTGTGAAGTCAAAAAGATGGTGTGTAGAGTCACAAATGGAGGTGTGTGAACTCATAGAATGGAGGTGTGTGAAGTCAAAGAATGGAGGTGTGTGAAGTCATGGAATGGAAGTGTGGGAAGTCATGGAATGGAGGTGTGTGAAGTCACAGAATGGAGGTGTGTGAAGTCAGAATGGAGTTGTGTGAAGTCATAGAATGGAGGTGTGTGAAGTCACAGAACGGAGATTTCTGAAGTCATAGAATGGAAGTACGTGAAGTCATAGAATGGATGTTTCTGAAGTAAGAATGAAGGAGCGTGACGTCATAGAATGGAGGTGTGTGAAGTCAAAATGGAGGTTTGTGAATTCATAGAATGGAGGTGTGTGAACTCATAGAATGGAAGTGTGTCAAGTCATGGAATGGAGGTGTGTGAAATCACAGAATGGAGGTGTGTGAAGTCAAAAAGGTGGGGTGTAGAGTCACAAATGGAGGTGTGTGAACTCATAGAATGGAGGTGTGTGAAGTCAAAGAATGGATGTGTGTGAAGTCATAGAATAGAGGTGTGTGAAGTCATAGAATGGATGTTTCTGAAGTAGAATGAAGGTGTGTGAAGTCATATAATGGAGGTGTGTGAAGTCAAAATGGAGGTGTGTGAACTTATAAAATGGAGATGTGTGAAGTCATGGAATGGAGGTGCGTGAAGTCCAAAAATGGAGGTGTGTGAAGTCAAACAATGGTGGTGTGTGAAGTCACAGAATGTACGTGTATGAAGTCATAGAATGTAGGTGTGTGAAGTCCCAGAATGGAGGTGTGTGAAGTCACAAAATGGAGGTGTATGAAGTCATAGAATGTAGGTGTGTGAAGTCACAGAATGGAGGTGTGTGAAGTCACACAATTGAGGTGTGTGAAGTCACACAATGAAGGTGTGTGAACTCACAATGGAGGTGTGTGAAGTCACAGAATGGAGGTGTGTGAAGTCACAGAATGGAGGTCTGTGAAGTCATAGAATGGTGGTGTGTTAAGTCACAGAATGGAGGTGTGTGAACTCAGAGAATGGAGGTGTGTGAACTCAAAATGGAGGTGTGTGAAGTCACAGAACGGAGATTTGTTTAGTCATAGAATGGATGTTTCTGAAGTAAGAATGAAGGGGTGTGAAGTCATAGAATGGAGGTGTGTGAAGTCAAAATGGAGGTGTGTGAACTCATAGAATGGAGGTGTGTGAACTCATAGAATGGAGGTGTGTGAAGTCAAGGAATGGAGGTGTGTGAAGTCAAACAATAAAGGTGTGTGAAGTCACAGAATGGAGGTGTGTGAAATCACAGAATGGAGGTGTGTGAAGTCAAAAAGGTGGTGTGTAGAGTCACAAATGGAGGTGTGTGAACTCATACAATGGAGGTGTGTGAAGTCAAAGAATGGAGGTGTGTGAAGTCATGGAATGGAAGTGTGGGAAGTCATGGAATGGAGGTGTGTGAAGTCACAGAATGGAGGTGTGTGAAGTCAGAATGGAGGTGTGTGAAGTCATAGAATGGAGGTGTGTGAAGTCAGAATGAAGGTGTGTGAAGTTATAAAATGGAGGTGTGTGAAGTCAGAATGGAGGAGTGTGAACTCATAGAATGGAGTTGTGTGAAGTCACAATGGAGGTGTGTGAAGTCATAGAATGGATGTGTGTGAAGTCACAGAATGGAGGTGTGTGAAGTCATAGAATGGAGCTGTGTGAAGTCAGATTGGATGTGTGTGAAGTCACAGAATGGAGGTCTATGAACTCAGAATGGAGGTGTGTGAAGTCACAGAATGGAGGTGTGTGAAGTCATAATGGAGGTGTGTGAAGTCACACATGGAGGTGTGTGAAGTCATAGAATGGAGGTGTGTGAAGTCATAGAATGGAGGTGTGTGAAGTCATAGAACTGATGTTTGTGAAGTAAGAATGAATGTGTGTTAAGTCATAGAATGGAGGTGTTTGAAGGCACAGAATGGAGGTGTGTGAAGTCACAGAATTGAGGTGTGTGAAGTCACACATGGAGGTGTGTGAAGTCATAGAATGGAGGTGTGTGAAGTCAGAGAATGGAAGTGTGTGAAGTCATAGAATGAAGGTGTGTGAAGCCAGAATTGAGGTGTGTGAAGTCACAGAATTGAGGTGTGTGAACTCAGAGTGAAGGTGTGTGAAGTCACAGAATGGAGGTTTGTGAAGTCATAGAATGGAGGTGTGTGAAGTCAGAGAATGGATGTTTCTGAAGTAGAATGGAGGTGGGTGAAGTCATAGAATGGAGGTGTGTGAAGTCAAAATGGAGGTGTGCGAACTCATAAAATTGAGACGTGTGAAGTCATGGAAAGGAGGTGTTTGAAGTACAAAAAGGGAGGTGTGTGAAGTCAAACAATGGTGGTGTGTGAAGTCTCAGAATGGAGGTGTGTGAAGTCAAAGAATGGAAGTGTGTGAAGTCAAAATGGAGGTGTGTGAAGTCACAGAATGGAGGTGTGTGAAGTCACAGAATGGAGGTGTGTGAAGTCACAGAATGGAGGTGTGTGAAGTCAAAGAATGGAAGTGTGTGAAGTCAAATGGAGGTGTGTGAAGTCACAGAATGGAGGTGTGTGAACTCATAGAATGGAGGTGTGTGAACTCATAGAATTGAAGTGTGTGAAGTCATGGAATGGAGGTGTGTGAAGTCAAAGAATGGAGGTGTGAAGTCAAACAATAAAGTTGTGTGAAGTCACAGAATGGCGGTGTGTGAAATCACAGAATGGAGGTGTGTGAAGTCAAAAAGGTGGTGTGTAGATTCACAAATGGAGGTGTGTGAACTCATAGAATGGAGGTGTGTGAAGTCAAAGAATGGAGGTGTGTGAAGTCATGGAATGGAGGTGTGTGAAGTCACAGAATGGAGGTGTGTGAAGTCATAGAATGGAGGTGTGCGAAGTCATAGAATGGATGTTTCTGAAGTAAGAATGAAGGTGTGTGAAGTCATAGAATGGAGGTGTGTGAAGTCAAAATGGAGGTGTGTGAACTCATAGAATTGAGATGTGTGAACTCATAGAATGGAGGTGTGTGAAGTCATGGAATGAAGGTGTGTGAAGTCAAAGAATGGAGGTGTGTGAAGTCAAACAATAAAGGTGTGTGAAGTCACAGAATGGAGGTGTGTGAAATCACAGAATGGAGGTGTGTGAATTCAAAATGTGGTGTGTAGAGTCACAAATGGAGGTGTGTGAACTCATAGAATGGAGGTGTGTGAAGTCAAAGAATGGAGGTGTGTGAAGTCATCGATTGGAGGTGTCTGAAGTCATGGAATTGAGGTGTGTGAAGTCACAGAATGGCGGTGTGTGAAGTCAGAATGGAGTTGTGTGAAGTCATAGAATGTAGGTGTGTGAAGTCAGAATGGAGGTGTGGGAAGTCATAGAATGGAGGTGTGTGAAGTCAGAATGGAGGTGTGTGAACTCATAGAATGGAGGTGTGAAGTCACAATGAAGGTGTGTGAAGTCACAGTATGGAGGTGTGTGAAATCATAGAATGGAGCTGTGTGAAGTCAGATTTGAGGAGTGTGAACTCACAGAATGGAGGTGTGTGAAGTCACAGAATGGAGGTGTGAAGTCATAGAATGTAGGTGTGTGAAGTCATAGAATGGAGGTGTGTGAAGTCATAATGGGGGTGTGTGAAGTCACAGAATTGAGGTGTGTGAAGTCACAGAATGGAGGTGTGTGAAGTCATAGAATGGAGGTGTGCGAAGTCATAGAATGGATGTTTCTGAAGTGAGAATGAAGGTGTGTGAAGTCACAGAATGGAGGTGTGTGAAGTCACAGAATGGAAGTGTGTGAAGTCATAGAATGGAGGTGTGTGAAGTCACAGAATGGAGGAGTGTGAAGTCACAGAATGGAGGTGTGTGAAGTCAGAGAATGGAGGCGTGTGAAGTCAAAATGCAGGTGTGTGAACTCATAGAATGGAGGTGTGTGAACTCATAGAATGGAAGTGTGTGAAGTCATGGAATGGAGGTGTGTAAAGTCAAAGAATGGAGGTGTGAAGTCAAACAATAAAGGTGTGTGAAGTCACAGAATGGAGGTGTGTGAAATCACAGAATGGAGGTGTGTGAAGTCAAAAAGGTGGTGTGTAGAGTCACAAATGGAGGTGTGTGAACTCATAGAATGGAGGGGTGTGAAGTCAAAGAATGGAGGTGTGTGAAGTCATGGAATGGAGGTGTGTGAAGTCACAGAATGAAGGTGTGTGAAGTCATAGAATGGAGGTGTGTGAAGTCATAGAATGGATGTTTCTGAAGTAAGAATGAAGGTGTGTGAAGTCATAGAATGGAGGTGTGTGAAGTCAAAATGGAGGTGTGTGAACTCATAGAATTGAGGTGTGTGAACTCATAGAATGGAGGTGTGTGAAGTCATGGAATGAAGGTGTGTGAAGTCAAAGAATGGAGGTGTGTGAAGTCAAACAATGACGGTGTGTGAAGTCAAACAATGGTGGTGTGTAAAGTCACAGAATGGAGGTGTGTGAAGTCAAAGAATGGAAGTGTGTGAAGTCAAAATGGAGGTGTGTGAAGTCACAGAATGGAGGAGTGTGAAGTCACAGAATGGAGGTGTGTGAAGTCATCGAAAGGAGGTGTGTGAAGTCATGGAATGGAGGTGTATGAAGTCACAGAATGGCGGTGTGTGAAGTCAGAATGGAGTTGTGTGAAGTCATAGAATGGAGGTGTGTGAAGTAAGAATGGAGGTGTGTGAAGTCATAGAATGGAGGTGTGTGAAGTCAGAATGGAGGTGTGTGAACTCATAGAATGGAGGTGTGAATTCACAATGGAGGTGTGTGAAGTCATAGAATGGAGGTTTGTGAAGTCACAGTATGGAGGTGTGTGAAATCATAGAATAGAGCTGTGTGAAGTCAGATTTGAGGAGTGTGAAGTCACAGAATGGAGGTGTGTGAACTCAGAATGGAGATGTGTGAAGTCACAGAATGGAGGTGTGAAGTCATAGAATGGAGGTGTGTGAAGTTATAGAATGGAGGTGTGTGAAGTCATAATGGAGGTGTGTGAAGTCACACATGGAGGTGTGTGAAGTCATAGAATGGAGGTGTGTGAAGTCATAGAATGGAGGTGTGTGAAGTCATAGAACTGATGTTTGTGAAGTAAGAATGAATGTGTGTTAAGTCATAGAATGGAGGTGTTTGAAGGCACAGAATGGAGGTGTGTGAAGTCACAGAATTGAGGTGTGTGAAGTCACACATGGAGGTGTGTGAAGTCATAGAATGGAGGTGTGTGAAGTCAGAGAATGGAAGTGTGTGAAGTCATAGAATGAAGGTGTGTGAAGCCAGAATTGAGGTGTGTGAAGTCACAGAATTGAGGTGTGTGAACTCAGAGTGAAGGTGTGTGAAGTCACAGAATGGAGGTTTGTGAAGTCATAGAATGGAGGTGTGTGAAGTCAGAGAATGGATGTTTCTGAAGTAGAATGGAGGTGGGTGAAGTCATAGAATGGAGGTGTGTGAAGTCAAAATGGAGGTGTGCGAACTCATAAAATTGAGACGTGTGAAGTCATGGAAAGGAGGTGTTTGAAGTACAAAAAGGGAGGTGTGTGAAGTCAAACAATGGTGGTGTGTGAAGTCTCAGAATGGAGGTGTGTGAAGTCAAAGAATGGAAGTGTGTGAAGTCAAAATGGAGGTGTGTGAAGTCACAGAATGGAGGTGTGTGAAGTCACAGAATGGAGGTGTGTGAAGTCACAGAATGGAGGTGTGTGAAGTCAAAGAATGGAAGTGTGTGAAGTCAAATGGAGGTGTGTGAAGTCACAGAATGGAGGTGTGTGAACTCATAGAATGGAGGTGTGTGAACTCATAGAATTGAAGTGTGTGAAGTCATGGAATGGAGGTGTGTGAAGTCAAAGAATGGAGGTGTGAAGTCAAACAATAAAGTTGTGTGAAGTCACAGAATGGCGGTGTGTGAAATCACAGAATGGAGGTGTGTGAAGTCAAAAAGGTGGTGTGTAGATTCACAAATGGAGGTGTGTGAACTCATAGAATGGAGGTGTGTGAAGTCAAAGAATGGAGGTGTGTGAAGTCATGGAATGGAGGTGTGTGAAGTCACAGAATGGAGGTGTGTGAAGTCATAGAATGGAGGTGTGCGAAGTCATAGAATGGATGTTTCTGAAGTAAGAATGAAGGTGTGTGAAGTCATAGAATGGAGGTGTGTGAAGTCAAAATGGAGGTGTGTGAACTCATAGAATTGAGGTGTGTGAACTCATAGAATGGAGGTGTGTGAAGTCATGGAATGAAGGTGTGTGAAGTCAAAGAATGGAGGTGTGTGAAGTCAAACAATAAAGGTGTGTGAAGTCACAGAATGGAGGTGTGTGAAATCACAGAATGGAGGTGTGTGAATTCAAAATGTGGTGTGTAGAGTCACAAATGGAGGTGTGTGAACTCATAGAATGGAGGTGTGTGAAGTCAAAGAATGGAGGTGTGTGAAGTCATCGATTGGAGGTGTGTGAAGTCATGGAATTGAGGTGTGTGAAGTCACAGAATGGCGGTGTGTGAAGTCAGAATGGAGTTGTGTGAAGTCATAGAATGTAGGTGTGTGAAGTCAGAATGGAGGTGTGGGAAGTCATAGAATGGAGGTGTGTGAAGTCAGAATGGAGGTGTGTGAACTCATAGAATGGAGGTGTGAAGTCACAATGAAGGTGTGTGAAGTCACAGTATGGAGGTGTGTGAAATCATAGAATGGAGCTGTGTGAAGTCAGATTTGAGGAGTGTGAACTCACAGAATGGAGGTGTGTGAAGTCACAGAATGGAGGTGTGAAGTCATAGAATGTAGGTGTGTGAAGTCATAGAATGGAGGTGTGTGAAGTCATAATGGGGGTGTGTGAAGTCACAGAATTGAGGTGTGTGAAGTCACAGAATGGAGGTGTGTGAAGTCATAGAATGGAGGTGTGTGAAGTCATAGAATGGAGGTGTTTGAAGGCACAGAATGGAGGTGTGTGAAGTCATAGAATGGAGCTGTGTGAAGTCAGAATGGAGGTGTGTGAAGTCATAGAATGGAGATGTGTGAACTCACAATGGACTTGTGTGAAGTCAAAGAATGGAGGTGTGTGAAGTCATAGAATGGAATTGTGTGAAGTTATAGAATGGAGGTGTGTGAAGCCAGAATTGAGGTGTGTGAAGTCACAGAATTGAGGTGTGTGAACTCAGAATGGAGGTGTGTGAAGTCACAGAATGGAGGTTTGTGAAGTCATAGAATGGAGGTGTGTCAAGTCATAGAATGGATGTTTCCGAAGTAGAATGGAGGTGTGTGAAGTCAAAATGGACGTGTGTGAAATCATAAAATGGAGATGTTTGAAGTCATGGAATGGAGGTGTGTGAAGTCCAAAAATGGAGGTGGGTGAAGTCAAACAATGGTGGAGTGTGAAGTCAAAGAATGGAGGTGTGTGAAGTCATCGAATGGAGGTGTGTGAAGTCATTGAATGGAGGTGTGTGAAGTCACAGAATGGAGGTGTGTGAAGTCACAGAATGGAGATGTGTGAAGTCACAGAATGGAGGTGTGTGAAGTCACAGAATGGAGGTGTGTGAAGTCACAGAATGGAGGTTTGTGAACTCACAATGGAGGTGTGTGAAGTCAAACAATAAAGGTGTGTGAAGTCAAACAATAAATGTTTGTGAAGTCACAGAATGGAGGTCTGTTAAGTCATAGAAGGGAGGTGTGTTTAGTCACAGAATGGAGGTGTGTGAAGTCAGAGAATGGAGGTGTGTGAACTCAGAATGGAGGTGTGTGAAGTCACAGAACGGAGATTTCTGAAGTCATAGAATGGAAGTACGTGAAGTCATAGAATGGATGTTTCTGAAGTAAGAATGAAGGAGCGTGACGTCATAGAATGGAGGTGTGTGAAGTCAAAATGGAGGTTTGTGAATTCATAGAATGGAGGTGTGTGAACTCATAGAATGGAAGTGTGTCAAGTCATGGAATGGAGGTGTGTGAAATCACAGAATGGAGGTGTGTGAAGTCAAAAGGTGGGGTGTAGAGTCACAAATGGAGGTGTGTGAACTCATAGAATGGAGGTGTGTGAAGTCAAAGAATGGATGTGTGTGAAGTCATAGAATAGAGGTGTGTGAAGTCATAGAATGGATGTTTCTGAAGTAGAATGAAGGTGTGTGAAGTCATATAATGGAGGTGTGTGAAGTCAAAATGGAGGTGTGTGAACTTATAAAATGGAGATGTGTGAAGTCATGGAATGGAGGTGCGTGAAGTCCAAAAATGGAGGTGTGTGAAGTCAAACAATGGTGGTGTGTGAAGTCACAGAATGTACGTGTATGAAGTCATAGAATGTAGGTGTGTGAAGTCCCAGAATGGAGGTGTGTGAAGTCACAAAATGGAGGTGTATGAAGTCATAGAATGTAGGTGTGTGAAGTCACAGAATGGAGGTGTGTGAAGTCACACAATTGAGGTGTGTGAAGTCACACAATGAAGGTGTGTGAACTCACAATGGAGGTGTGTGAAGTCACAGAATGGAGGTGTGTGAAGTCACAGAATGGAGGTCTGTGAAGTCATAGAATGGTGGTGTGTTAAGTCACAGAATGGAGGTGTGTGAACTCAGAGAATGGAGGTGTGTGAACTCAAAATGGAGGTGTGTGAAGTCACAGAACGGAGATTTGTTTAGTCATAGAATGGATGTTTCTGAAGTAAGAATGAAGGGGTGTGAAGTCATAGAATGGAGGTGTGTGAAGTCAAAATGGAGGTGTGTGAACTCATAGAATGGAGGTGTGTGAACTCATAGAATGGAGGTGTGTGAAGTCAAGGAATGGAGGTGTGTGAAGTCAAACAATAAAGGTGTGTGAAGTCACAGAATGGAGGTGTGTGAAATCACAGAATGGAGGTGTGTGAAGTCAAAAAGGTGGTGTGTAGAGTCACAAATGGAGGTGTGTGAACTCATACAATGGAGGTGTGTGAAGTCAAAGAATGGAGGTGTGTGAAGTCATGGAATGGAAGTGTGGGAAGTCATGGAATGGAGGTGTGTGAAGTCACAGAATGGAGGTGTGTGAAGTCAGAATGGAGGTGTGTGAAGTCATAGAATGGAGGTGTGTGAAGTCAGAATGAAGGTGTGTGAAGTTATAAAATGGAGGTGTGTGAAGTCAGAATGGAGGAGTGTGAACTCATAGAATGGAGTTGTGTGAAGTCACAATGGAGGTGTGTGAAGTCATAGAATGGATGTGTGTGAAGTCACAGAATGGAGGTGTGTGAAGTCATAGAATGGAGCTGTGTGAAGTCAGATTGGATGTGTGTGAAGTCACAGAATGGAGGTCTATGAACTCAGAATGGAGGTGTGTGAAGTCACAGAATGGAGGTGTGTGAAGTCATAGAATGGAGGTGTGTGAAGTCATAGAATGGAGGTGTGTGAAGTCATACAATGGAGGTTTGTGAAGTCATAGAATGGAGGTGGCTGAATTCATACAATGAATGTTCCTGAAGTAAGAATGTAGGTGTGTGATGTCATAGAATGGAGGTGTGTGAAGTCAAAATGGTGGTGTGTGAACTCATAGAATGCATGTGTGTGAACTGATAGAGTAGAGGTGTGTGAAGTCATGGAATGGAGGTGTGTGAAGTCAAAGAATGGAGGTGTGTGAAGTCAAACAATGGAAGTGTGCGAAGTCACAGAATGGAGGTGTGTGAAGTCACAGAATGGAAGTGTGTTAAGTCAAAATGGAGGTGTGTGAAGTCACAGAATGGAGGTGTGTGAAGTCACAGAATGGAGGTTTGTGAAGTCAAAATGGTGGTGTGTAACGTCACAAATGCAGGTGTGTGAAGTCACAGAATGTAGGTGTGTGAACTCAAAATGGAGGTGTGTGAAGTCAAAGAATGGAGGTGTGCGAAGTCATAGAATGGAGGTGTGTGAAGTCAAAATGGAGGTGTGTGAACTCATAGAATGGAGGTGTGTGAACTCATAGAATGGAGGTGTGTGAAGTCAAGGAATGGAGGTGTGTGAAGTCAAAGAATGGAGGTGTGTGAAGTCAAACAATAAAGGTGTGTGAAGTCACAGAATGGAGGTGTGTGAAGTCAAAAAGATGGTGTGTAGAGTCACAAATGGAGGTGTGTGAACTCATAGAATGGAGGTGTGTGAAGTCAAAGAATGGAGGTGTGTGAAGTCATGGAATGGAAGTGTGGGAAGTCATGGAATGGAGGTGTGTGAAGTCACAGAATGGAGGTGTGTGAAGTCAGAATGGAGTTGTGTGAAGTCATAGAATGGAGGTGTGTGAAGTCACAGAACGGAGATTTCTGAAGTCATAGAATGGAAGTACGTGAAGTCATAGAATGGATGTTTCTGAAGTAAGAATGAAGGAGCGTGACGTCATAGAATGGAGGTGTGTGAAGTCAAAATGGAGGTTTGTGAATTCATAGAATGGAGGTGTGTGAACTCATAGAATGGAAGTGTGTCAAGTCATGGAATGGAGGTGTGTGAAATCACAGAATGGAGGTGTGTGAAGTCAAAAAGGTGGGGTGTAGAGTCACAAATGGAGGTGTGTGAACTCATAGAATGGAGGTGTGTGAAGTCAAAGAATGGATGTGTGTGAAGTCATAGAATAGAGGTGTGTGAAGTCATAGAATGGATGTTTCTGAAGTAGAATGAAGGTGTGTGAAGTCATATAATGGAGGTGTGTGAAGTCAAAATGGAGGTGTGTGAACTTATAAAATGGAGATGTGTGAAGTCATGGAATGGAGGTGCGTGAAGTCCAAAAATGGAGGTGTGTGAAGTCAAACAATGGTGGTGTGTGAAGTCACAGAATGTACGTGTATGAAGTCATAGAATGTAGGTGTGTGAAGTCCCAGAATGGAGGTGTGTGAAGTCACAAAATGGAGGTGTATGAAGTCATAGAATGTAGGTGTCTGAAGTCACAGAATGGAGGTGTGTGAAGTCACACAATTGAGGTGTGTGAAGTCACACAATGAAGGTGTGTGAACTCACAATGGAGGTGTGTGAAGTCACAGAATGGAGGTGTGTGAAGTCACAGAATGGAGGTCTGTGAAGTCATAGAATGGTGGTGTGTTAAGTCACAGAATGGAGGTGTGTGAACTCAGAGAATGGAGGTGTGTGAACTCAAAATGGAGGTGTGTGAAGTCACAGAACGGAGATTTGTTTAGTCATAGAATGGATGTTTCTGAAGTAAGAATGAAGGGGTGTGAAGTCATAGAATGGAGGTGTGTGAAGTCAAAATGGAGGTGTGTGAACTCATAGAATGGAGGTGTGTGAACTCATAGAATGGAGGTGTGTGAAGTCAAGGAATGGAGGTGTGTGAAGTCAAACAATAAAGGTGTGTGAAGTCACAGAATGGAGGTGTGTGAAATCACAGAATGGAGGTGTGTGAAGTCAAAAAGGTGGTGTGTAGAGTCACAAATGGAGGTGTGTGAACTCATACAATGGAGGTGTGTGAAGTCAAAGAATGGAGGTGTGTGAAGTCATGGAATGGAAGTGTGGGAAGTCATGGAATGGAGGTGTGTGAAGTCACAGAATGGAGGTGTGTGAAGTCAGAATGGAGGTGTGTGAAGTCATAGAATGGAGGTGTGTGAAGTCAGAATGAAGGTGTGTGAAGTTATAAAATGGAGGTGTGTGAAGTCAGAATGGAGGAGTGTGAACTCATAGAATGGAGTTGTGTGAAGTCACAATGGAGGTGTGTGAAGTCATAGAATGGATGTGTGTGAAGTCACAGAATGGAGGTGTGTGAAGTCATAGAATGGAGCTGTGTGAAGTCAGATTGGATGTGTGTGAAGTCACAGAATGGAGGTCTATGAACTCAGAATGGAGGTGTGTGAAGTCACAGAATGGAGGTGTGTGAAGTCATAGAATGGAGGTGTGTGAAGTCATAGAATGGAGGTGTGTGAAGTCATACAATGGAGGTTTGTGAAGTCATAGAATGGAGGTGGCTGAATTCATACAATGAATGTTCCTGAAGTAAGAATGTAGGTGTGTGATGTCATAGAATGGAGGTGTGTGAAGTCAAAATGGTGGTGTGTGAACTCATAGAATGCATGTGTGTGAACTGATAGAGTAGAGGTGTGTGAAGTCATGGAATGGAGGTGTGTGAAGTCAAAGAATGGAGGTGTGTGAAGTCAAACAATGGAAGTGTGCGAAGTCACAGAATGGAGGTGTGTGAAGTCACAGAATGGAAGTGTGTTAAGTCAAAATGGAGGTGTGTGAAGTCACAGAATGGAGGTGTGTGAAGTCACAGAATGGAGGTTTGTGAAGTCAAAATGGTGGTGTGTAACGTCACAAATGGAGGTGTGTGAAGTCACAGAATGTAGGTGTGTGAACTCAAAATGGAGGTGTGTGAAGTCAAAGAATGGAGGTGTGCGAAGTCATAGAATGGAGGTGTGTGAAGTCAAAATGGAGGTGTGTGAACTCATAGAATGGAGGTGTGTGAACTCATAGAATGGAGGTGTGTGAAGTCAAGGAATGGAGGTGTGTGAAGTCAAAGAATGGAGGTGTGTGAAGTCAAACAATAAAGGTGTGTGAAGTCACAGAATGGAGGTGTGTGAAGTCAAAAAGATGGTGTGTAGAGTCACAAATGGAGGTGTGTGAACTCATAGAATGGAGGTGTGTGAAGTCAAAGAATGGAGGTGTGTGAAGTCATGGAATGGAAGTGTGGGAAGTCATGGAATGGAGGTGTGTGAAGTCACAGAATGGAGGTGTGTGAAGTCAGAATGGAGTTGTGTGAAGTCATAGAATGGAGGTGTGTGAAGTCAGAATGAAGGTGTGTGAAGTCATAAAATGGAGGTGTGTGAAGTCAGAATGGAGGTGTGTGAACTCATAGAATGGAGTTGTGTGAAGTCACAATGGAGGTGTGTGAAGTCATAGAATGGATGTGTGTGAAGTCACAGAATGGAGGTGTGTGAAGTCATAGAATGGAGCTGTGTGAAGTCAGATTGGATGTGTGTGAAGTCACAGAATGGAGGTCTATGAACTCAGAATGGAGGTGTGTGAAGTCACAGAATGGAGGTGTGTGAAGTCATAGAATGGAGGTGTGTGAAGTCATAGAAGGAGGTGTGAGAAGTCATAGAATGGAGGTGTGTGAAGTCATACAATGGAGGTTTGTGAAGTCATAGAATGGAGGTGGCTGAATTCATACAATGAATGTTCATGAAGTAAGAATGTAGGTGTGTGATGTCATAGAATGGAGGTGTGTGAAGTCAAAATGGTGGTGTGTGAACTCATAGAATGCATGTGTGTGAACTGATAGAGTAGAGGTCTGTGAAGTCATGGAATGGAGGTGTGTGAAGTCAAACAATGGAAGTGTGCGAAGTCACAGAATGGAGGTGTGTGAAGTCACAGAATGGAAGTGTGTTAAGTCAAAATGGAGGTGTGTGAAGTCACAGAATGGAGGTGTGTGAAGTCACAGAATGGAGGTTTGTGAAGTCAAAATGGTGGTGTGTAACGTCACAAATGGAGGTGTGTGAAGTCACAGAATGTAGGTGTGTGAACTCAAAATGGAGGTGTGTGAAGTCAAAGAATGGAGCTGTGTTGAGTCATAGAATGGAGGTGTGTGAAATCATAGAATGAAGGTGTGTGAAGTCACGGAATGAAGGTGTGTTAAGTCACAGAACGGAGGAGTGTGAACTCAGAATGGAGGTGTGTGAAGTCCCAGAATGGAGGTGTGGAAGTCATAGAATGGAGTTGTGTGAAGTCACAGAATGGAGATATGTGAATTCATAGAATGGAGGTGTGTGAAGTCATAGAATGGAGGTGTGTGAAGTCACAGAATGGAGGTGTGTGAAGTCAAAGAATGGAGGTGTGTGAAGTCACAGAATGGAGGTGTGTGAACTCACAACGGAGGTGTGTGAAGTCATAGAATGGAGGTGTGTGAAGTCATAGAATGGAAGTGTGTGAAATCATAGAATGGAGGTGTGTGAAGCCAGAATTGAGGTGTGTGAAGTCACAGAATTGAGGTGTGTGAACTCAGAATGGAGGTGTGTGAAGTCACAGAATGGAGGTTTGTGAAATCATAGAATGAAGGTGTGTGAAGTCATAGAATGGAGGTGTGTGAAGTCAAAATGGAGGTGTGCGAACTCATAAAATGGAGATGTGTGAAGTCATGGAATGGAGTTGTGTGAAGTCCAAAAATAGAGGTGTGTGAAGTCACAGAATGGAGGTGTGTGAATTCAAAGAATGGAAGTGTGTGAAGTCAAAATGGAGGTGTGTGAAGTAACAGAATGGAGGTGTGTGAAGTCACAGAATGTAGGTGTGTGAAGTCATAGAATGGAGGTGTGTGAAGTCACAGAATGGAGGTGTGTGAAGTCACAGAATGGAGGTGTGTGAAGTCAAAATGGAGGTGTGTGAACTCATAGAATGGAGGTTTGTGAACTCATAGAATGGAGGTGTGTGAAGTCATGCAATGGAGGTGTGTGAAGTCAAACAATGGAGGTGTGTGAAGTCAAAAAATAAAGGTGTGTGAAGTCACATAATGGAGGTGTGTGAAATCACAGAATGGAGGTGTGTGAAGTCATAGAATGGATGTTTCTGAATAAGAATGAATATCTGTGAAGTCATAGAATATAGGTGTATGAAGTCAAAATAGAGGTGTGTGAACTCATAGAATGGAGGTCTGAGAACTCATAGAATGGAGGTTTGTGAAGTCATGGTATAAAGATGTGTGAAGTCAAAGAATGCATTTTATGAAGTCAAACGATAAAGGTGTGTGAAGTCACAGAATGGAGGTGTGTGAAGTCAGATTGGAGGTGTGTGAAGGACAGAATGGAGGTGTGTAAACTCAGAATAGAGGTGTGTGAAATCACAGAATGAAGGTGTGTTAAGTCATAGAATGGAGGTGTGTGAAGGCACAGAATGGAGGTGTGTGAAGTCATAGAATGAGGCTGTGTGAAGTCATAATGGAGGTGTGTGAAGTCATAGAATGGAGGTGTGTGAAATCACAATGGAGGTGTGTGAAGTCATAATGGAGGTGTGTGAAGTCACAGAATTGAGGTGTGTGAACTCACAGAATAGAGGTGTGTGAAGTCATAGAATGGAGGTGTGTGAAGTCATGGAATGGAGGTGTGTGCTCATAGAATGGATGTTTGTGAAGTAAGAATGAAGGTGTGTTAAGTCATAGAATGGAGGTGTGTGAAGGCACAGAATGCAGGTGTGTGAAGTCATAGAATGAGGCTGTGTGAAGTCATAATGGAGGTGTGTGAAGGCATAGAATGGAGGTGTGTGAAATCACAATGGAGGTGTGTGAAGTCCAAGAATGGAGGTGTGTGAAGTCATAGAAAGGAATCGTGTGAAGTCATAGAATGGAGGTGTGTGAAGCCAGAATTGAGGTGTGTGAAGTCACAGAATTGAGGTGTGTGAACTCAGAATGGAGGTGTGTGAAGTCACAGAATGGAGGTTTGTAAAGTCATAGAATGGAGGTGTGTGAAGTCATAGAATGGATGTTTCTGAAGTAGAATGAAGGTGTGTGAAGTCACAGAATGTAGGTGTGTGAAGTCAAAATGGAGGTGTGCGAACTCATAAAATGGAGATGCGTGAAGTCATGGAATGGAGGTGTGTGAAGTCCAAAAATAGAGGTGTGGGAAGTCAAACAATGGTGGTGTGTGAAGTCACAGAGTGGAGGTACGTGAAGTCAAAAAATGGAAGTGTGTGAAGTCAAAATAGAGGCGTGTGAAGTCACAGAATGGAGGTGTGTGAAGTCACAGAATGGAGGTGTGTGAAGTCATAGAATGGAGGTGTGTGAAGTCACAGAATGAAGATGTGTGTAGTCACAGAAAGGAGGTGTATGAATTCACAGAATGGAGGTGTGTGAACTCAGAGAATGGAGGTGTGTGAAATCAGAATGGAGGTGTGTGAAGTCACAGAACGGAGATTTGTGAAGTCCTAGAATGGAGGTGCGTGAAGTCATAGAATGGATGTTTCTGAAGTAAGAATGAAGGTGTGTGAAGTCATAGAATGGAGGTGTGTGAAGTCAAAATGGAGGTGTGTGAACTCATAGAATGGAGGTGTGTGAAGTCAAAGAATGGAGGTGTGTGAAATCAAACAATAAAGGTGTGTGAAGTCACAGAATGGAGGTGTGTGAAATCACAGAATTGAGGTTTGTGAAGTCAAAAAGGGGGTGTGTAGAATCAAAAATGGAGGTGTGTGAACTCAGAGAATGGAGGTGTGTGAACTCAAAATGGAGGTGTGTGAAGTCACAGAACGGAGATTTGTTTAGTCATAGAATGGATGTTTCTGAAGTAAGAATGAAGGGGTGTGAAGTCATAGAATGGAGGTGTGTGAAGTCAAAATGGAGGTGTGTGAACTCATAGAATGGAGGTGTGTGAACTCATAGAATGGAGGTGTGTGAAGTCAAGGAATGGAGGTGTGTGAAGTCAAAGAATGGAGGTGTGTGAAGTCAAACAATAAAGGTGTGTGAAGTCACAGAATGGAGGTGTGTGAAATCACAGAATGGAGGTGTGTGAAGTCAAAAAGGTGGTGTGTAGAGTCACAAATGGAGGTGTGTGAACTCATACAATGGAGGTGTGTGAAGTCAAAGAATGGAGGTGTGTGAAGTCATGGAATGGAAGTGTGGGAAGTCATGGAATGGAGGTGTGTGAAGTCACAGAATGGAGGTGTGTGAAGTCAGAATGGAGGTGTGTGAAGTCATAGAATGGAGGTGTGTGAAGTCAGAATGAAGGTGTGTGAAGTTATAAAATGGAGGTGTGTGAAGTCAGAATGGAGGAGTGTGAACTCATAGAATGGAGTTGTGTGAAGTCACAATGGAGGTGTGTGAAGTCATAGAATGGATGTGTGTGAAGTCACAGAATGGAGGTGTGTGAAGTCATAGAATGGAGCTGTGTGAAGTCAGATTGGATGTGTGTGAAGTCACAGAATGGAGGTCTATGAACTCAGAATGGAGGTGTGTGAAGTCACAGAATGGAGGTGTGTGAAGTCATAGAATGGAGGTGTGTGAAGTCATAGAATGGAGGTGTGTGAAGTCATACAATGGAGGTTTGTGAAGTCATAGAATGGAGGTGGCTGAATTCTTACAATGAATGTTCCTGAAGTAAGAATGTAGGTGTGTGATGTCATAGAATGGAGGTGTGTGAAGTCAAAATGGTGGTGTGTGAACTCATAGAATGCATGTGTGTGAACTGATAGAGTAGAGGTGTGTGAAGTCATGGAATGGAGGTGTGTGAAGTCAAAGAATGGAGGTGTGTGAAGTCAAACAATGGAAGTGTGCGAAGTCACAGAATGGAGGTGTGTGAAGTCACAGAATGGAAGTGTGTTAAGTCAAAATGGAGGTGTGTGAAGTCACAGAATGGAGGTGTGTGAAGTCACAGAATGGAGGTTTGTGAAGTCAAAATGGTGGTGTGTAACGTCACAAATGGAGGTGTGTGAAGTCACAGAATGTAGGTGTGTGAACTCAAAATGGAGGTGTGTGAAGTCAAAGAATGGAGGTGTGCGAAGTCATAGAATGGAGGTGTGTGAAGTCAAAATGGAGGTGTGTGAACTCATAGAATGGAGGTGTGTGAACTCATAGAATGGAGGTGTGTGAAGTCAAGGAATGGAGGTGTGTGAAGTCAAAGAATGGAGGTGTGTGAAGTCAAACAATAAAGGTGTGTGAAGTCACAGAATGGAGGTGTGTGAAGTCAAAAAGATGGTGTGTAGAGTCACAAATGGAGGTGTGTGAACTCATAGAATGGAGGTGTGTGAAGTCAAAGAATGGAGGTGTGTGAAGTCATGGAATGGAAGTGTGGGAAGTCATGGAATGGAGGTGTGTGAAGTCACAGAATGGAGGTGTGTGAAGTCAGAATGGAGTTGTGTGAAGTCATAGAATGGAGGTGTGTGAAGTCAGAATGAAGGTTTGTGAAGTCATAAAATGGAGGTGTGTGAAGTCAGAATGGAGGTGTGTGAACTCATAGAATGGAGTTGTGTGAAGTCACAATGGAGGTGTGTGAAGTCATAGAATGGATGTGTGTGAAGTCACAGAATGGAGGTGTGTGAAGTCATAGAATGGAGCTGTGTGAAGTCAGATTGGATGTGTGTGAAGTCACAGAATGGAGGTCTATGAACTCAGAATGGAGGTGTGTGAAGTCACAGAATGGAGGTGTGTGAAGTCATAGAATGGAGGTGTGTGAAGTCATAGAAGGAGGTGTGAGAAGTCATATAATGGAGGTGTGTGAAGTCATACAATGGAGGTTTGTGAAGTCATAGAATGGAGGTGGCTGAATTCATACAATGAATGTTCATGAAGTAAGAATGTAGGTGTGTGATGTCATAGAATGGAGGTGTGTGAAGTCAAAATGGTGGTGTGTGAACTCATAGAATGCATGTGTGTGAACTGATAGAGTAGAGGTGTGTGAAGTCATGGAATGGAGGTGTGTGAAGTCAAACAATGGAAGTGTGCGAAGTCACAGAATGGAGGTGTGTGAAGTCACAGAATGGAAGTGTGTTAAGTCAAAATGGAGGTGTGTGAAGTCACAGAATGGAGGTGTGTGAAGTCACAGAATGGAGGTTTGTGAAGTCAAAATGGTGGTGTGTAACGTCACAAATGGAGGTGTGTGAAGTCACAGAATGTAGGTGTGTGAAGTCATAGAATGGATGTTTCTGAATAAGAATGAATATCTGTGAAGTCATAGAATATAGGTGTATGAAGTCAAAATAGAGGTGTGTGAACTCATAGAATGGAGGTCTGAGAACTCATAGAATGGAGGTGTGTGAAGTCATGGTATAAAGATGTGTGAAGTCAAAGAATGCATTTTATGAAGTCAAACGATAAAGGTGTGTGAAGTCACAGAATGGAGGTGTGTGAAATCACAGAATGGAGGTGTGTGAAGTCATAGAATGGATGTTTCTGAATAAGAATGAATATCTGTGAAGTCATAGAATATAGGTGTATGAAGTCAAAATAGAGGTGTGTGAACTCATAGAATGGAGGTCTGAGAACTCATAGAATGGAGGTGTGTGAAGTCATGGTATAAAGATGTGTGAAGTCAAAGAATGCATTTTATGAAGTCAAACGATAAAGGTGTGTGAAGTCACAGAATGGAGGTGTGTGAAGTCAGATTGGAGGTGTGTGAAGGACAGAATGGAGGTGTGTAAACTCAGAATAGAGGTGTGTGAAATCACAGAATGAAGGTGTGTTAAGTCATAGAATGGAGGTGTGTGAAGGCACAGAATGGAGGTGTGTGAAGTCATAGAATGAGGCTGTGTGAAGTCATAATGGAGGTGTGTGAAGTCATAGAATGGAGGTGTGTGAAATCACAATGGAGGTGTGTGAAGTCATAATGGAGGTGTGTGAAGTCACAGAATTGAGGTGTGTGAACTCACAGAATAGAGGTGTGTGAAGTCATAGAATGGAGGTGTGTGAAGTCATGGAATGGAGGTGTGTGCTCATAGAATGGATGTTTGTGAAGTAAGAATGAAGGTGTGTTAAGTCATAGAATGGAGGTGTGTGAAGGCACAGAATGCAGGTGTGTGAAGTCATAGAATGAGGCTGTGTGAAGTCATAATGGAGGTGTGTGAAGGCATAGAATGGAGGTGTGTGAAATCACAATGGAGGTGTGTGAAGTCCAAGAATGGAGGTGTGTGAAGTCACAGAAAGGAATCGTGTGAAGTCATAGAATGGAGGTGTGTGAAGCCAGAATTGAGGTGTGTGAAGTCACAGAATTGAGGTGTGTGAACTCAGAATGGAGGTGTGTGAAGTCACAGAATGGAGGTTTGTAAAGTCATAGAATGGAGGTGTGTGAAGTCATAGAATGGATGTTTCTGAAGTAGAATGAAGGTGTGTGAAGTCACAGAATGTAGGTGTGTGAAGTCAAAATGGAGGTGTGCGAACTCATAAAATGGAGATGCGTGAAGTCATGGAATGGAGGTGTGTGAAGTCCAAAAATAGAGGTGTGGGAAGTCAAACAATGGTGGTGTGTGAAGTCACACAGTGGAGGTATGTGAAGTCAAAAAATGGAAGTGTGTGAAGTCAAAATTGAGGCGTGTGAAGTCACAGAATGGAGGTGTGTGAAGTCACAGAATGGAGGTGTGTGAAGTCACAGAATGGAGATGTGTGTAGTCACAGAAAGGAGGTGTATGAAGTCACAGAATGGAGGTGTGTGAACTCAGAGAATGGAGGTGTGTGAAATCAGAATGGAGGTGTGTGAAGTCACAGAACGGAGATTTGTGAAGTCCTAGAATGGAGGTGCGTGAAGTCATAGAATGGATGTTTCTGAAGTAAGAATGAAGGTGTGTGAAGTCATAGAATGGAGGTGTGTGAAGTCAAAATGGAGTTGTGTGAACTCATAGAATGGAGGTGTGTGAAGTCAAAGAATGGAGGTGTGTGAAATCAAACAATAAAGGTGTGTGAAGTCACAGAATGGAGGTGTGTGAAATCACAGAATTGAGGTTTGTGAAGTCAAAAAGGGGGTGTGTAGAATCAAAAATGGAGGTGTGTGAACTCAGAGAATGGAGGTGTGTGAACTCAAAATGGAGGTGTGTGAAGTCACAGAACGGAGATTTGTTTAGTCATAGAATGGATGTTTCTGAAGTAAGAATGAAGGGGTGTGAAGTCATAGAATGGAGGTGTGTGAAGTCAAAATGGAGGTGTGTGAACTCATAGAATGGAGGTGTGTGAACTCATAGAATGGAGGTGTGTGAAGTCAAGGAATGGAGGTGTGTGAAGTCAAAGAATGGAGGTGTGTGAAGTCAAACAATAAAGGTGTGTGAAGTCACAGAATGGAGGTGTGTGAAATCACAGAATGGAGGTGTGTGAAGTCAAAAAGGTGGTGTGTAGAGTCACAAATGGAGGTGTGTGAACTCATACAATGGAGGTGTGTGAAGTCAAAGAATGGAGGTGTGTGAAGTCATGGAATGGAAGTGTGGGAAGTCATGGAATGGAGGTGTGTGAAGTCACAGAATGGAGGTGTGTGAAGTCAGAATGGAGTTGTGTGAAGTCATAGAATGGAGGTGTGTGAAGTCAGAATGAAGGTGTGTGAAGTCATAAAATGGAGGTGTGTGAAGTCAGAATGGAGGAGTGTGAACTCATAGAATGGAGTTGTGTGAAGTCACAATGGAGGTGTGTGAAGTCATAGAATGGATGTGTGTGAAGTCACAGAATGGAGGTGTGTGAAGTCATAGAATGGAGCTGTGTGAAGTCAGATTGGATGTGTGTGAAGTCACAGAATGGAGGTCTATGAACTCAGAATGGAGGTGTGTGAAGTCACAGAATGGAGGTGTGTGAAGTCATAGAATGGAGGTGTGTGAAGTCATAGAAGGAGGTGTGTGAAGTCATAGAATGGAGGTGTGTGAAGTCATACAATGGAGGTTTGTGAAGTCATAGAATGGAGGTGGCTGAATTCATACAATGAATGTTCATGAAGTAAGAATGTATGTGTGTGATGTCATAGAATGGAGGTGTGTGAAGTCAAAATGGTGGTGTGTGAACTCATAGAATGCATGTGTGTGAACTGATAGAGTAGAGGTGTGTGAAGTCATGGAATGGAGGTGTGTGAAGTCAAACAATGGAAGTGTGCGAAGTCACAGAATGGAGGTGTGTGAAGTCACAGAATGGAAGTGTGTTAAGTCAAAATGGAGGTGTGTGAAGTCACAGAATGGAGGTGTGTGAAGTCACAGAATGGAGGTTTGTGAAGTCAAAATGGTGGTGTGTAACGTCACAAATGGAGGTGTGTGAAGTCACAGAATGTAGGTGTGTGAACTCAAAATGGAGGTGTGTGAAGTCAAAGAATGGAGCTGTGTTGAGTCATAGAATGGAGGTGTGTGAAATCATAGAATGAAGGTGTGTGAAGTCACGGAATGAAGGTGTGTTAAGTCACAGAACGGAGGAGTGTGAACTCAGAATGGAGGTGTGTGAAGTCCCAGAATGGAGGTGTGGAAGTCATAGAATGGAGTTGTGTGAAGTCACAGAATGGAGATATGTGAATTCATAGAATGGAGGTGTGTGAAGTCATAGAATGGAGGTGTGTGAAGTCACAGAATGGAGGTGTGTGAAGTCAAAGAATGGAGGTGTGTGAAGTCACAGAATGGAGGTGTGTGAACTCACAACGGAGGTGTGTGAAGTCAAAGAATGGAGGTGTGTGAAGTCATAGAATGGAAGTGTGTGAAATCATAGAATGGAGGTGTGTGAAGCCAGAAGTGAGGTGTGTGAAGTCACAGAATTGAGGTGTGTGAACTCAGAATGGAGGTGTGTGAAGTCACAGAATGGAGGTTTGTGAAATCATAGAATGAAGGTGTGTGAAGTCATAGAATGGAGGTGTGTGAAGTCAAAATGGAGGTGTGCGAACTCATAAAATGGAGATGTGTGAAGTCATGGAATGGAGTTGTGTGAAGTCCAAAAATAGAGGTGTGTGAAGTCACAGAATGGAGGTGTGTGAATTCAAAGAATGGAAGTGTGTGAAGTCAAAATGGAGGTGTGTGAAGTAACAGAATGGAGGTGTGTGAAGTCACAGAATGTAGGTGTGTGAAGTCATAGAATGGAGGTGTGTGAAGTCACAGAATGGAGGTGTGTGAAGTCACAGAATGGAGGTGTGTGAAGTCAAAATGGAGGTGTGTGAACTCATAGAATGGAGGTTTGTGAACTCATAGAATGGAGGTGTGTGAAGTCATGCAATGGAGGTGTGTGAAGTCAAACAATGGAGGTGTGTGAAGTCAAAAAATAAAGGTGTGTGAAGTCACATAATGGAGGTGTGTGAAATCACAGAATGGAGGTGTGTGAAGTCATAGAATGGATGTTTCTGAATAAGAATGAATATCTGTGAAGTCATAGAATATAGGTGTATGAAGTCAAAATAGAGGTGTGTGAACTCATAGAATGGAGGTCTGAGAACTCATAGAATGGAGGTGTGTGAAGTCATGGTATAAAGATGTGTGAAGTCAAAGAATGCATTTTATGAAGTCAAACGATAAAGGTGTGTGAAGTCACAGAATGGAGGTGTGTGAAGTCAGATTGGAGGTGTGTGAAGTCACAGAATGGAGGTGTGTAAACTCAGAATAGAGGTGTGTGAAATCACAGAATGAAGGTGTGTTAAGTCATAGAATGGAGGTGTGTGAAGGCACAGAATGGAGGTGTGTGAAGTCATAGAATGAGGCTGTGTGAAGTCATAATGGAGGTGTGTGAAGTCATAGAATGGAGGTGTGTGAAATCACAATGGAGGTGTGTGAAGTCATAATGGAGGTGTGTGAAGTCACAGAATTGAGGTGTGTGAACTCACAGAATAGAGGTGTGTGAAGTCATAGAATGGAGGTGTGTGAAGTCATGGAATGGAGGTGTGTGCTCATAGAATGGATGTTTGTGAAGTAAGAATGAAGGTGTGTTAAGTCATAGAATGGAGGTGTGTGAAGGCACAGAATGCAGGTGTGTGAAGTCATAGAATGAGGCTGTGTGAAGTCATAGAATGGAGGTGTGTGAAGCCAGAATTGAGGTGTGTGAAGTCACAGAATTGAGGTGTGTGAACTCAGAATGGAGGTGTGTGAAGTCACAGAATGGAGGTTTGTAAAGTCATAGAATGGAGGTGTGTGAAGTCATAGAATGGATGTTTCTGAAGTAGAATGAAGGTGTGTGAAGTCACAGAATGTAGGTGTGTGAAGTCAAAATGGGGGTGTGCGAACTCATAAAATGGAGATGCGTGAAGTCATGGAATGGAGGTGTGTGAAGTCCAAAAATAGAGGTGTGGGAAGTCAAACAATGGTGGTGTGTGAAGTCACAGAGTGGAGGTATGTGAAGTCAAAAAATGGAAGTGTGTGAAGTCAAAATTGAGGCGTGTGAAGTCACAGAATGGAGGTGTGTGAAGTCACAGAATGGAGGTGTGTGAAGTCATAGAATGGAGGTGTGTGAAGTCACAGAATGGAGATGTGTGTAGTCACAGAAAGGAGGTGTATGAAGTCACAGAATGGAGGTGTGTGAACTCAGAGAATGGAGGTGTGTGAAATCAGAATGGAGGTGTGTGAAGTCACAGAACGGAGATTTGTGAAGTCCTAGAATGGAGGTGCGTGAAGTCATAGAATGGATGTTTCTGAAGTAAGAATGAAGGTGTGTGAAGTCATAGAATGGAGGTGTGTGAAGTCAAAATGGAGGTGTGTGAACTCATAGAATGGAGGTGTGTGAAGTCAAAGAATGGAGGTGTGTGAAATCAAACAATAAAGGTGTGTGAAGTCACAGAATGGAGGTGTGTGAAATCACAGAATTGAGGTTTGTGAAGTCAAAAAGGGGGTGTGTAGAATCAAAAATGGAGGTGTGTGAACTCATACAATGGAGGTCTGTGAAGTCAAAGAATGGAGGGGTGTGAAGAAATAGAATGGAAGTGTGGGAAGTCATGGAATGGAGGTGTGTGAAGCCACAGAATGGAGGTGTGTGAAGTGAGAATGGAGTTGTGTGAAGTCATAGAATGGAGGTGTGTGAAGTCAGAATGGAGGTGTGTGAAGTCATACAATGCAGGTGTGTGAAGTCAGAATGGAGGTGTGTGAACTCATAGAATGGAGGTGTGTGAAGTCACAATGGAGGTGTGTGAAGTCATAGAATGGAGGTGTGTGAACTCAGAATGGAGGTGTGTGAAGTCACAGAATGGAGGTGTGTGAAGTCATAGAATGGAGGTGTGTGAAGTCAGAATGGAGGTGTGTGAAGTCATAGAATGGAGGTGTGTGAAGTCAGAATGGAGTTGTGTGAAGTCATTGAATGGAGGTGTGTGAAGTCAGAATGGAGGTGTGTGAAGTCATAGAATGGAGGTGTGTGAAGTCATAGAATGGAGGTGTGTGAAGTCATACAATGGAGGTTTGTGAAGTCATAGAATGGAGGTGGGTGAATTCATACAATGGATGTTCCTGAAGTAAGAATGTAGGTGTGTGATGTCATAGAATGGAGGTGTGTGAAGTCAAGATGGTGGTGTGTGAACTCATAGAATGGATGTGTGTGAACTGATAGAGTAGAGGTGTGTGAAGTCATACAATGGAGGTGTGTGAAGTCAAAGAATGGAGGTGTGTGAAGTCAAACAATGGAGGGGTGCGAAGTCACAGAATGGAGGTGTGTGAAGTCACAGAATGGAAGTGTGTGAAGTCAAAATCGAGGTTTGTGAAGTCACAGAATGGAGGTGTGTCAAGTCACAGAATGGAGGTTTGTGAAGTCAAAATGGTGGTGTGTAACGTCACAAATGGAGGTGTGTGAAGTCACAGAACGGAGGTGTGTGAACTCAGAATGGAGGTGTGTGAAGTTCCAGAATGGAGGTGTGGGAAGTCATAGAATGGAGTTGTGTGAAGTCACAGAATGGAGGTGTGTGAATTCATAGAATGGAGGTGTGTGAAGTCATAGAATGGAGGTGTGTGAACTCACAATGGAGGTGTGTGAAGTCAAAGAATGGAGGTGTGTGAAGTCATAGAATGGAAGTGTGTGAAATCACAGAATGGAGGTGTGTGAAGCCAGAATTGAGGTGTGTGAAGTCACAGAATTGAGGTGTGTGAACTCAGAATGGAGGTGTGTGAAGTCACAGAATGGAGGTTTGTGAAATCATAGAATGAAGGTGTGTGAAGTCATAGAATGGAGGTGTGTGAAGTCAAAATGGAGGTGTGCGAACTCATAAAATGGAGATGTCTGAAGTCATGGAATGGAGTTGTGTGAAGTCCAAAAATAGAGGTGTGTGAAGTCAAACAATGTTAATGTGTGTCAAGTCACAGAATGGAGGTGTGTGAATTCAAAGAATGGAAGTGTGTGAAGTCAAAATGGAGGTGTGTGAAGTAACAGAATGGAGGTGTGTGAAGTCACAGAATGTAGGTGTGTGAAGTCATAGAATGGAGGTGTGTGAAGTCACAGAATGGAGGTGTGTGAAGTCACAGAATGGAGGTGTGTAAAGTCAAAATGGAGGTGTGTGAACTCATAGAATGGAGGTTTGTGAACTCATAGAATGGAGGTGTGTGAAGTCATGCAATGGAGGTGTGTGAAGTCAAAGAATGGAGGTGTGTGAAGTCAAACAATAAAGGTGTGTGAAGTCACAGAATGGAAGTGTGTGAAAGCACAGAATGGAGGTGTGTGAAGTCAAAAATGTGATGTGTAGAGTCACAAATGGAGGTGTGTGAACTCATAGAATGGAGGTGTGTGAAGTCAAAGAATGGAGGTGTGTGAAGTCATGTAATGGAGGTGTGTGAAGTCACAGAATGGAGGTGTGTGAAGTCATAGAATGGATGTTTCTGAATAAGAATGAATGTCTGTGAAGTCATAGAATGGAGGTGTATGAAGTCAAAATGGAGGTGTGTGAACTCATAGAATGGAGGTCTGAGAACTCATAGAATGGAGGTGTGTGAAGTCATGGTATAAAGATGTGTGAAGTCAAAGAATGCATTGTGTGAAGTCAAACAATAAAGGTGTGTGAAGTCACAGAATGGAGGTGTGTGAAATCACAGAATGGAGGTGTGTGAAGTCATGGAATGTAGGTGTGTGAAGTCACAGAATGGAGGTGTGTGAAGTCAGAATGGAGTTGTGTGAAGTCATAAAATGGAGGTGTGTGAAGTCACAAGGGAGGTGTGTGAAATCATAGAATGGAGGTGTGTGAAGTCATAGAATGGAGGTGTGTGATCATAGAATGGATGTTTGTGAAGTAAGAATGAAGGTGTGTTAAGTCATAGAATGGAGTTGTGTGAAGGCACAGAATGGAGGTGTGTGAAGTCATAGAATGAGGCTGTGTGAAGTCATAATGGAGGTGTGTGAAGTCATAGAATGGAGGTGTGTGAAATCACAATGGAGGTGTGTGAAGTCATAATGGAGGTGTGTGAAGTCACAGAATTGAGGTGTGTGAACTCACAGAATAGAGGTGTGTGAAGTCATAGAATGGAGGTGTGTGAAGGCATAGAATGTAGGTGTGTGATCATAGAATGGATGTTTGTGAAGTAAGAATGAAGGTGTGTTAAGTCATAGAATGGAGGTGTGTGAAGGCACAGAATGGAGGTGTGTGAAGTCATAGAATGAGGCTGTGTGAAGTCATAATGGAGGTGTGTGAAGTCATAGAATGGAGGTGTGTGAAATCATAATGGAGGTGTGTGAAGTCCAAGAATCGAGGTGTGTGAAGTCATAGAAAGGAATCGTGTGAAGTCATAGAATGGAGGTGTGTGAAGCCAGAATTGAGGTGTGTGAAGTCACAGAATTGAGGTGTGTGAACTCAGAATGGAGGTGTGTGAAGTCACAGAATGGAGGTTTGTAAAGTCATAGAATGGAGGTGTGTGAAGTCATAGAATGGATGTTTCTGATGCAGAATGAAGGTGTGTGAATTCACAGAATGTAGGTGTGTGAAGTCAAAATGGAGGTGTGCGAACTCATAAAATGGAGATGCGTGAAGTCATGGAATGGAGGTGTGTGAAGTCCAAAAATGGAGGTGTGGGAAGTCAAACAATGGTGGTTTGTGAAGTCACAGAATGGAGGTGTGTGAAGTCAAAGAATGGAAGTGTGTGAAGTCAAAATTGAGGCGTATGAAGTCACAGAATGGAGGTGTGTGAAGTCACAGAATGGATGTGTGTGCAGTCATAGAATGGAGGTGTGTGAAGTCACAGAATGGAGATGTGTGTAGTCACAGAAAGGAGGTGTATGAAGTCACAGAATGGAGGTGTGTGAACTCAGAGAATGGAGGTGTGTGAACTCAGAATGGAGGTGTGTGAAGTCACAGAACGGAGATTTGTGAAGTCATAGAATGGAGGTGCGTGAAGTCATAGAATGGATGTTTCTGAAGTAAGAATGAAGGTGTGTGAAGTCATAGAATGGAGGTTTGTGTAGTCAAAATGGAGGTGTGTGAACTCATAGAATGGAGGTGTGTGAAGTCATGGAATGGAGGTGTGTGAAGTCAAAGAATGGAGGTGTGTGAAATCAAACAATAAAGGTGTGTGAAGTCACAGAATGGAGGTGTGTGAAATCACAGAATTGAGGTTTGTGAAGTCAAAAAGGGGGTGTGTAGAATCACAAATGGAGGTGTGTGAACTCATACAATGGAGGTGTGTGAAGTCAAAGAATGGAGGGGTGTGAAGTCATCGAATGGAAGTGTGGGAAGTCATGGAATGGAGGTGTGTGAAGCCACAGAATGGAGGTGTGTGAAGTCAGAATGGAGTTGTGTGAAGTCATAGAATGTAGGTGTGTGAAGTCAGAATGGAGTTGTGTGAAGTCATAGAATGTAGGTGTGTGAAGTCATACAATGGAGGTGTGTGAAGTCATACAATGGAGGTGTGTGAAGTCAGAATGGAGGTGTGTGAACTCATAGAATGGAGGTGCGTGAAGTCACAATGGAGGTGTGTGAAGTCATAGAATGGAGGTGTGTGAACTCAGAATGGAGGTGTGTGAAATCACAGAATGGAGGTGTGTGAAGTCATAGAATGGAGGTGTGTGAAGTCAGAATGGAGGTGTGTGAAGTCATAGAATGGAGGTGTGTGAAGTCAGAATGGAGTTGTGTGAAGTCATTGAATGGAGGTGTGTGAAGTCAGAATGGAGGTGTGTGAAGTCATAGAATGGAGGTGTGTGAAGTCATAGAATGGAGGTGTGTGAAGTCATACAATGGAGGTTTGTGAAGTCATAGAATGGAGGTGGGTGAATTCATACAATGGATGTTCCTGAAGTAAGAATGTAGGTGTGTGATGTCATAGAATGGAGGTTTGTGAAGTCAAAATGGTGGTGTGTGAACTCATAGAATGGATGTATGTGAACTGATAGAGTAGAGGTGTGTGAAGTCATGGAATGGAGGTGTGTGAAGTCAAAGAATGGAGGTGTGTGAAGTCAAACAATGGAGGTGTGCGAATTCACACAATGGAGGTGTGTGAAGTCACAGAATGGAAGTGTGTGAAGTCAAAATGGAGGTGTGTGAAGTCACAGAATGGAGGTGTGCCAAGTCACAGAATGGAGGTTTGTGAAGTCAAAATGGTGGTGTGTAACGTCACAAATGGAGGTGTGTGATGTCACAGAATGTAGGTGTGTGAACTCAAAATGGAGGTGTGTGAAGTCAAAGAATGGAGGTGTGCGAAGTCAAAGAATATAGGTGTGTGAAGTCATATAATGGAGGTGTGTGGAGTCATAGAATGGAGGTGTGTGAAATCATAGAATGAAGGTGTGTGAAGTCACGGAATGAAGGTGTGTTAAGTCACAGAACGGAGGTGTGTGAACTCAGAATGGAGGTGTGTGAAGTTCCAGAATGGAGGTGTGGGAAGTCATAGAATGGAGTTGTGTGAAGTCACAGAATGGAGGTGTGTGAAGTCATAGAATGGAGGTGTGTGAAGTCATAGAATTGATGTTTGTGAAGTAAGAATGAAGGTGTGTTAAGTCCTAGAATGGAGATGTGTGAAGGCACAGAATGGAGGTGTGTGAAGTCATAGAATGGAGCTGTGTGAAGTCAGAATGGAGGTGTGTGAAGTCATAGAATGAAGGTGTGTGACTCACAATGGAGATGTGTGAAGTCAAAGAATGCAGGTGTGTGAAGTCAAAGAATGGAAGTGTGTGAAGTCATATAATGGAGGTGTGTGAAGTCATAGAATGGAGGTGTGCGAAGTCACAGAATTGATGTTTGTGCAGTCAGAATGGAGGTGTGTGAAGTCAGAATGGAGGTTTGTGAAGTCATAGAATGGAGGTGTGTGAAGTCGTAGAATGGATGTGTGTGAAGTCAAAGAATTGATCTTTGTGAAGTGAGAATGGAGGTGTGTGAACTCACAATGGAGGTGTGTGAAGTCAAAGAATGGAGGTGTGTGAAGTCACAGAATTGATGATTGTGAAGTCAGAATGGAGGTGTGTGAAGTCAGAATGGAGGTGTGTGAAGTCATAGAATGGAGGTGTGTGAAGTCACAATGCAGGTGTGTGAACTCATAGAATGGAGGTGTGTAAAGTCATAGAATGGAGGTGTGTGAAGTCATAGAATGGAGGTGTGTGAAGTCATAGAATGGAGGTGTGTGAAGTCATAGAATGGAGGTGTGTGAAGTCATAGAATGGAGGTGTGTGAAGTCATAGAATGGAGGTGTGTGAAGTAATAGAATGGAGGTGTGTGAAGTCATAGAATGGAGGTGTGTGAAGTCATAGAATGGAGGTGTGTGAAGTCATACAATGGAGGTTTGTGAAGTCATAGAATGGAGGTGGGTTAATTCATACTATGGATGTTCCTGAAGTAAGAATGTAGGTGTGTGATGTCATAGAATGGAGGTGTGTGAAGTCAAAATGGTGGTGTGTGAACTCATAGAATGGATGTGTGTGAACTGATAGAGTAGAGGTGTGTGAAGTCATGGAATGGAGGTGTGTGAAGTCAAAGAAGGGAGGTGTGTGAAGTCAAACAATGGAGGTGTGCGAAGTCACAGAATGGAGGTGTGTGAAGTCACAGAATGGAAGTGCATGAAGTCAAAATGGAGGTGTGTGAAGTCACAGAATGGAGGTGTGTGAAGTCACAGAATTGAGGTTTGTGAAGTCAAAATGGTGGTGTGTAACGTCACAAATGGAGGTGTGTGAAGTCACAGAATGTAGGTGTGTGAACTCAAAATGGAGGTGTGTGAAGTCAAAGAATGGAGGTGTGCGAAGTCAAAGAATATAGGTGTGTGAAGTCATATAATGGAGGTGTGTGGAGTCATAGAATGGAGGTGTGTGAAATCATAGAATGAAGGTGTGTGAAGTCACGGAATGAAGGTGTGATAAGTCACAGAACGGAGGTGTGTGAACTCAGAATGGAGGTGTGTGAAGTCCCAGAAAGGAGGTGTGGGAAGTCATAGAATGGAGTTGTGTGAAGTCACAGAATGGAGTTGTGTGAATTCATAGAATGGAGGTGTGTGAAGTCATAGAATGGAGGTGTGTGAAGTCAAAGAATGGAGGTGTGTGAAGTCATAGAATGGAAGTGTGTGAAATCATAGAATGGAGGTGTGTGAAGCCAGAATTGAGGTGTGTGAAGTCACAGAATTGAGGTGTGTGAACTCAGAATGGAGGTGTGTGAAGTCACAGAATGGAGGTTTGTGAAATCATAGAATGAAGGTGTGTGAAGTCATAGAATGGAGGTGTGTGAAGTCAAAATGGAGGTGTGCGAACTCATAAAATGGAGATGTGTGAAGTCATGGAATGGAGTTGTGTGAAGTCCAAAAATAGAGGTGTGTGAAGTCACAGAATGGAGGTGTGTGAATTCAAAGAATGGAAGTGTGTGAAGTCAAAATGGAGGTGTGTGAAGTAACAGAATGGAGGTGTGTGAAGTCACAGAATGTAGGTGTGTGAAGTCATAGAATGGAGGTGTGTGAAGTCACAGAATGGAGGTGTGTGAAGTCACAGAATGGAGGTGTGTGAAGTCAAAATGGAGGTGTGTGAACTCATAGAATGGAGGTTTGTGAACTCATAGAATGGAGGTGTGTGAAGTCATGCAATGGAGGTGTGTGAAGTCAAAGAATGGAGGTGTGTGAAGTCAAACAATAAAAGTGTGTGAAGTCACAGAATGGAGGTGTGTGAAATCACAGAATGGAGGTGTGTGAAGTCAAAAATGTGGTGTGTAGAGTCACAAATGGAGGTGTGTGAACTCATAGAATGGAGGTGTGTGAAGTCAAAGAATGGAGGTGTGTGAAGTCATAGAATGGAGGTGGGTGAATTCATACAATGGATGTTCCTGAAGTAAGAATGTAGGTGTGTGATGTCATAGAATGGAGGTGTGTGAAGTCAAAATGGTGGTGTGTGAACTCATAGAAGGGATGTGTGTGAACTGATAGAGTAGACGTGTGTGAAGTCATGGAATGGAGGTGTGTGAAGTCAAAGAATGGAGGTGTGTGAAGTCAAACAGTGGAGGTGTACGAAGTCACAGAATGGAGGTGTGTGAAGTCACAGAATGGAAGTGTGTGAAGTCAAAATGGAGGTGTGTGAAGTCACAGAATGGAGGTGTGTGAAGTCACAGAATGGAGGTTTGTGAACTCAAAATGGAGGTGTGTGAAGTCAAAGAATGGAGGTGTGCGAAGTCAAAGAATATAGGTGTGTGAAGTCATAGAATGGAGGTGTGTGAAGTCATACAATGGAGGTTTGTGAAGTCATAGAATGGAGGTGGGTTAATTCATACTATGGATGTTCCTGAAGTAAGAATGTAGGTGTGTGATGTCATAGAATGGAGGTGTGTGAAGTCAAAATGGTGGTGTGTGAACTCATAGAATGGATGTGTGTGAACTGATAGAGTAGAGGTGTGTGAAGTCATGGAATGGAGGTGTGTGAAGTCAAAGAAGGGAGGTGTGTGAAGTCAAACAATGGAGGTGTGCGAAGTCACAGAATGGAGGTGTGTGAAGTCACAGAATGGAAGTGCATGAAGTCAAAATGGAGGTGTGTGAAGTCACAGAATGGAGGTGTGTGAAGTCACAGAATGGATGTTTGTGAAGTCAAAATGGTGGTGTGTAACGTCACAAATGGAGGTTTGTGAAGTCACAGAATGTAGGTGTGTGAACTCAAAATGGAGGTGTGTGAAGTCAAAGAATGGAGGTGTGCGAAGTCAAAGAATATAGGTGTGTGAAGTCATATAATGGAGGTGTGTGGAGTCATAGAATGGAGGTGTGTGAAATCATAGAATGAAGGTGTGTGAAGTCACGGAATGAAGGTGTGATAAGTCACAGAACGGAGGTGTGTGAACTCAGAATGGAGGTGTGTGAAGTCCCAGAAAGGAGGTGTGGGAAGTCATAGAATGGAGTTGTGTGAAGTCACAGAATGGAGTTGTGTGAATTCATAGAATGGAGGTGTGTG
Organism: Megascapheus bottae; assembly: GCA_024803745.1. Taxonomy (NCBI): domain Eukaryota; kingdom Metazoa; phylum Chordata; class Mammalia; order Rodentia; family Geomyidae; genus Megascapheus; species Megascapheus bottae. The sequence continues at coordinate 114,019 of JANJXV010001227.1, read as the reverse complement.
AAGTCATAGAATGGAGGTGTGTGAAGTCAAAGAATGGAGGTGTGTGAAGTCATAGAATGGAAGTGTGTGAAATCATAGAATGGAGGTGTGTGAAGCCAGAATTGAGGTGTGTGAAGTCACAGAATTGAGGTGTGTGAACTCAGAATGGAGGTGTGTGAAGTCACAGAATGGAGGTTTGTGAAATCATAGAATGAAGGTGTGTGAAGTCATAGAATGGAGGTGTGTGAAGTCAAAATGGAGGTGTGCGAACTCATAAAATGGAGATGTGTGAAGTCATGGAATGGAGTTGTGTGAAGTCCAAAAATAGAGGTGTGTGAAGTCACAGAATGGAGGTGTGTGAATTCAAAGAATGGAAGTGTGTGAAGTCAAAATGGAGGTGTGTGAAGTAACAGAATGGAGGTGTGTGAAGTCACAGAATGTAGGTGTGTGAAGTCATAGAATGGAGGTGTGTGAAGTCACAGAATGGAGGTGTGTGAAGTCACAGAATGGAGGTGTGTGAAGTCAAAATGGAGGTGTGTGAACTCATAGAATGGAGGTTTGTGAACTCATAGAATGGAGGTGTGTGAAGTCATGCAATGGAGGTGTGTGAAGTCAAAGAATGGAGGTGTGTGAAGTCAAACAATAAAAGTGTGTGAAGTCACAGAATGGAGGTGTGTGAAATCACAGAATGGAGGTGTGTGAAGTCAAAAATGTGGTGTGTAGAGTCACAAATGGAGGTGTGTGAACTCATAGAATGGAGGTGTGTGAAGTCAAAGAATGGAGGTGTGTGAAGTCATAGAATGGAGGTGGGTGAATTCATACAATGGATGTTCCTGAAGTAAGAATGTACGTGTGTGATGTCATAGAATGGAGGTGTGTGAAGTCAAAATGGTGGTGTGTGAACTCATAGAAGGGATGTGTGTGAACTGATAGAGTAGACGTGTGTGAAGTCATGGAATGGAGGTGTGTGAAGTCAAAGAATGGAGGTGTGTGAAGTCAAACAGTGGAGGTGTACGAAGTCACAGAATGGAGGTGTGTGAAGTCACAGAATGGAAGTGTGTGAAGTCAAAATGGAGGTGTGTGAAGTCACAGAATGGAGGTGTGTGAAGTCACAGAATGGAGGTTTGTGAACTCAAAATGGAGGTGTGTGAAGTCAAAGAATGGAGGTGTGCGAAGTCAAAGAATATAGGTGTGTGAAGTCATATAATGGAGGTGTGTGGAGTCATAGAATGGAGGTGTGTGAAATCATAGAATGAAGTTGTGTGAAGTCACGGAATGAAGGTGTGTTAAGTCACAGAACGGAGGTGTGTGAACTAAGAATGGAGGTGTGTGAAGTCCCAGAATGGAGGTGTGGGAAGTCATAGAATGGAGTTGTGTGAAGTCACAGAACGGAGGTGTGTGAATTCATAGAATGGAGGTGTTTGAAGTCATAGAATGGAGGTGTGTGAACTCACTATGGAGGTGTGTGCAGTCAAAGAATGGAGGTGTGTGAAGTCATAGAATGGAAGTGTGTGAAATCATAGAATGGAGGTGTGTGAAGCCAGAATTGAGGTGTGTGAAGTCACAGAATTGAGGTGTGTGAACTCAGAATGGAGGTGTGTGAAAGCACAGAATGGAGGTTTGTGAAATCATAGAATGAAGGTGTGTGAAGTCATAGAATGAAGGTGTGTGAAGTCAAAATGGAGGTGTGCGAACTCATAAAATGGAGATGTGTGAAGTCATGGAATGGAGTTTTGTGAAGTCCAAAAACAGAGGTGTGTGAAGTCAAACAATGTTAATGTGTGTGAAGTCACAGAATGGAGGTGTGTGAATTCAAAGAATGGAAGTGTGTGAAGTCAAAATGGAGGTGTGTGAAGTAACAGAATGGAGGTGTGTGAAGTCACAGAATGTAGGTGTGTGAAGTCATAGAATGGAGGTGTGTGAAGTCACAGAATGGAGGTGTGTGAAGTCAAAGAATGGAGGTGTGTGAAGTCAAAATGGAGGTGTGTGAACTCATAGAATGGAGGTTTGTGAACTCATAGAATGGAGGTGTGTGAAGTCATGCAATGGAGGTGTGTGAAGTCAAAGAATGGAGGTGTGTGAAGTCAAACAATAAAGGTGTGTGAAGTCACAGAATGGAGGTGTGTGAAATCACAGAATGGAGGTGTGTGAAGTCAAAAATGTGGTGTGTAGAGTCACAAATGGAGGTGTGTGAACTCATAGAATGGAGGTGTGTGAAGTCAAAGAATGGAGGTGTGTGAAGTCATGGAATGGAGGTGTGTGAAGTCACAGAAAGGAGGTGTGTGAAGTCATAGAATGGAGGTGTGTGAAGTCATAAAATGGATGTTTCTGAATAAGTATGAATGTCTGTGAAGTCATAGAATGGAGGTGTATGAAGTCAAAATTGAGGTGTGTGAACTCATAGAATGGAGGTCTGAGAACTCATAGAATGGAGGTGTGTGAAGTCATGGTATAAAGATGTGTGAAGTCAAAGAATGCATTGTGTGAAGTCAAATAATAAAGGTGTGTGAAGTCACAGAATGGAGGTGTGTGAAATCACAGAATGGAGGTGTGTGAAGTCTTGGAATGTAGGTGTGTGAAGTCACAGAATGCAGGTGTGTGAAGTCAGAATGGAGTTGTGTGAAGTCATAAAATGGCGGTGTGTGAAGTCACAAGGGAGGTGTGTGAAATCATAGAATGGAGATGTGTGAAGTCATGGAATGGAGTTGTGTGAAGTCCAAAAATAGAGGTGTGTGAAGTCACAGAATAGAGGTGTGTGAATTCAAAGAATGGAAGTGTGTGAAGTCAAAATGGAGGTGTGTGAAGTAACAGAATGGAGGTGTGTGAAGTCACAGAATGGAGGTGTGTGAAGTCAAAATGGAGGTGTGTGAACTCATAGAATGGAGGTTTGTGAACTCATAGAATGGAGGTGTGTGAAGTCATGCAATGGAGGTGTGTGAAGTCAAAGAATGGAGGTGTGTGAAGTCAAACAATAAAAGTGTGTGAAGTCACAGAATGGAGGTGTGTGAAATCACAGAATGTATGTGTGTGAAGTCAAAAATGTGGTGTGTAGAGTCACAAATGGAGGTGTGTGAACTCATAGAATGGAGGTGTGTGAAGTCAAAGAATGGAGGTGTGTGAAGTCATAGAATGGAGGTGGGTGAATTCATACAATGGATGTTCCTGAAGTAAGAATGTAGGTGTGTGATGTCATAGAATGGAGGTGTGTGAAGTCAAAATGGTGGTGTGTGAACTCATAGAAGGGATGTGTGTGAACTGATAGAGTAGACGTGTGTGAAGTCATGGAATGGAGGTGTGTGAAGTCAAAGAATGGAGGTGTGTGAAGTCAAACAATGGAGGTGTACGAAGTCACAGAATGGAGGTGTGTGAAGTCACAGAATGTAGGTGTGTGAAGTCATAGAATGGAGGTGTGTGAAGTCACAGAATGGAGGTGTGTGAAGTCACAGAATGGAGGTGTGTGAAGTCAAAATGGAGGTGTGTGAACTCATAGAATGGAGGTTTGTGAACTCATAGAATGGAGGTGTGTGAAGTCATGCAATGGAGGTGTGTGAAGTCAAAGAATGGAGGTGTGTGTAGTCAAACAATAAAAGTGTGTGAAGTCACAGAATGGAGGTGTGTGAAATCACAGAATGGAGGTGTGTGAAGTCAAAAATGTGGTGTGTAGAGTCACAAATGGAGGTGTGTGAACTCACAGAATGGAGGTGTGTGAAGTCAAAGAATGGAGGTGTGTGAAGTCATAGAATGGATGTGGGTGAATTCATACAATGGATGTTCCTGAAGTAAGAATGTAGGTGTGTGATGTCATAGAATGGAGGTGTGTGAAGTCAAAATGGTGGTGTGTGAACTCATAGAAGGGATGTGTGTGAACTGATAGAGTAGACGTGTGTGAAGTCATGGAATGGAGGTGTGTGAAGTCAAAGAATGGAGGTGTGTGAAGTCAAACAATGGAGGTGTACGAAGTCACAGAATGGAGGTGTGTGAAGTCACAGAATGGAAGTGTGTGAAGTCAAAATGGAGGTGTGTGAAGTCACAGAATGGAGGTGTGTGAAGTCACAGAATGGAGGTTTGTGAAGTCAAAATGCTGGTGTGTAACGTCACAAATAGAGGTGTGTGAAGTCACAGAATGTAGGTCTGTGAACTCAGAATGGAGGTGTGTGAAGTCACAGAATGGAGGTTTGTGAAATCATAGAATGAAGGTGTGTGAAGTCATAGAATGAAGGTGTGTGAAGTCAAAATGGAGGTGAGCGAACTCATAAAATGGAGATGTGTGAAGTCATGGAATGGAGTTTTGTGAAGTCCAAAAACAGAGGTGTGTGAAGTCAAACAATGTTAATGTGTGTGAAGTCACAGAATGGAGGTGTGTGAATTCAAAGAATGGAAGTGTGTGAAGTCAAAATGGAGGTGTGTGAAGTAACAGAATGAAGGTGTGTGAAGTCACAGAATGTAGGTGTGTGAAGTCATAGAATGGAGGTGTGTGAAGTCACAGAATGGAGGTGTGTGAAGTCAAAGAATGGAGGTGTGTGAAGTCATGCAATGGAGGTGTGTGAAGTCAAAGAATGGAGGTGTGTGAAGTCAAACAATAAAGGTGTGTGAAGTCACAGAATGGAGGTGTGTGAAATCACAGAATGGAGGTGTGTGAAGTCAAAAATGTGGTGTGTAGAGTCACAAATGGAGGTGTGTGAACTCATAGAATGGAGGTGTGTGAAGTCAAAGAATGGAGGTGTGTGAAGTCATGGAATGGAGGTGTGTGAAGTCACAGAATGGAGGTGTGTGAAGTCATAGAATGGAGGTGTGTGAAGTCATAAAATGGATGTTTCTGAATAAGTATGAATGTCTGTGAAGTCATAGAATGGAGGTGTATGAAGTCAAAATGGAGGTGTGTGAACTCATAGAATGGAGGTCTGCGACCTCATAGAATGGAGGTGTGTGAAGTCATGGTATAAAGATGTGTGAAGTCAAAGAATGCATTGTGTGAAGTCAAACAATAAAGGTGTGTGAAGTCACAGAATGGAGGTGTGTGAAATCACAGAATGGAGGTGTGTGAAGTCTTGGAATGTAGGTGTGTGAAGTCACAGAATGCAGGTGTGTGAAGTCAGAATGGAGTTGTGTGAAGTCATAAAATGGAGGTGTGTGAAGTCACAAGGGAGGTGTGTGAAATCATAGAATGGAGGTGTGTGAAGTCATAGAATGGAGGTGTGTGAAGTCACAAGGGAGGTGTGTGAAATCATAGAATGGAGGTGTGTGAAGTCACAGTATGGAGGTGTGTGAAGTCATAGAATGGAGGTGTGTGAAGTCAAAATGGAGGTGTGCGAACTCATAAAATGGAGATGTGTGAAGTCGTGGAATGGAGTTGTGTGAAGTCCAAAAATAGAGGTGTGTGAAGTCACAGAATGGAGGTGTGTGAATTCATAGAATGGAGGTGTATGAAGTCAAAATGGAGGTGTGTGAACTCATAGAATGGAGGTCTGAGACCTCATAGAATGGAGGTGTGTGAAGTCATGGTATAAAGATGTGTGAAGTCAAAGAATGCATTGTGTGAAGTCAAACAATAAAGGTGTGTGAAGTCACAGAATGGAGGTGTGTGAAATCACAGAATGGAGGTGTGTGAAGTCTTGGAATGTAGGTGTGTGAAGTCACAGAATGCAGGTGTGTGAAGTCAGAATGGAGTTGTGTGAAGTCATAAAATGGCGGTGTGTGAAGTCACAAGGGAGGTGTGTGAAATCATAGAATGGAGATGTGTGAAGTCATGGAATGGAGTTGTGTGAAGTCCAAAAATAGAGGTGTGTGAAGTCACAGAATAGAGGTGTGTGAATTCAAAGAATGGAAGTGTGTGAAGTCAAAATGGAGGTGTGTGAAGTAACAGAATGGAGGTGTGTGAAGTCACAGAATGTAGGTGTGTGAAGTCATAGAATGGAGGTGTGTGAAGTCACAGAATGGAGGCGTGTGAAGTCACAGAATGGAGGTGTGTGAAGTCAAAATGGAGGTGTGTGAACTCATAGAATGGAGGTTTGTGAACTCATAGAATGGAGGTGTGTGAAGTCATGCAATGGAGGTGTGTGAAGTCAAAGAATGGAGGTGTGTGAAGTCAAACAATAAAAGTGTGTGAAGTCACAGAATGGAGGTGTGTGAAATCACAGAATGGAGGTGTGTGAAGTCAAAAATGTGGTGTGTAGAGTCACAAATGGAGGTGTGTGAACTCCTAGAATGGAGGTGTGTGAAGTCAAAGAATGGAGGTGTGTGAAGTCATAGAATGGAGATGGGTGAATTCATACAATGGATGTTCCTGAAGTAAGTATGTAGGTGTGTGATGTCATAGAATGGAGGTGTGTGAAGTCAAAATGGTGGTGTGTGAACTCATAGAAGGGATGTGTGTGAACTGATAGAGTAGACGTGTGTGAAGTCATGGAATGGAGGTGTGTGAAGTCAAAGAATGGAGGTGTGTGAAGTCAAACAATGGAGGTTACGAAGTCACAGAATGGAGGTGTGTGAAGTCACAGAATGTAGGTGTGTGAAGTCATAGAATGGAGGTGTGTGAAGTCACAGAATGGAGGTGTGTGAAGTCACAGAATGGAGGTGTGTGAAGTCAAAATGGAGGTGTGTGAACTCATAGAATGGAGGTTTGTGAACTCATAGAATGGAGGTGTGTGAAGTCATGCAATGGAGGTGTGTGAAGTCAAAGAATGGAGGTGTGTGAAGTCAAACAATAAAAGTGTGTGAAGTCACAGAATGGAGGTGTGTGAAATCACAGAATGGAGGTGTGTGAAGTCAAAAATGTGGTGTGTAGAGTCACAAATGGAGGTGTGTGAACTCATAGAATGGAGGTGTGTGAAGTCAAAGAATGGAGGTGTGTGAAGTCATAGAATGGATGTGGGTGAATTCATACAATGGATGTTCCTGAAGTAAGAATGTAGGTGTGTGATGTCATAGAATGGAGGTGTGTGAAGTCAAAATGGTGGTGTGTGAACTCATAGAAGGGATGTGTGTGAACTGATAGAGTAGACGTGTGTGAAGTCATGGAATGGAGGTGTGTGAAGTCAAAGAATGGAGGTGTGTGAAGTCATAGAATGGATGTGGGTGAATTCATACAATGGATGTTCCTGAAGTAAGAATGTAGGTGTGTGATGTCATAGAATGGAGGTGTGTGAAGTCAAAATGGTGGTGTGTGAACTCATAGAAGGGATGTGTGTGAACTGATAGAGTAGACGTGTGTGAAGTCATGGAATGGAGGTGTGTGAAGTCAAAGAATGGAGGTGTGTGAAGTCAAACAATGGAGGTGTACGAAGTCACAGAATGGAGGTGTGTGAAGTCACAGAATGGAAGTGTGTGAAGTCAAAATGGAGGTGTGTGAAGTCACAGAATGGAGGTGTGTGAAGTCACAGAATGGAGGTTTGTGAAGTCAAAATGGTGGTGTGTAACGTCACAAATAGAGGTGTGTGAAGTCACAGAATGTAGGTCTGTGAACTCAGAATGGAGGTGTGTGAAGTCACAGAATGGAGGTTTGTGAAATCATAGAATGAAGGTGTGTGAAGTCATAGAATGAAGGTGTGTGAAGTCAAAATGGAGGTGTGCGAACTCATAAAATGGAGATGTGTGAAGTCATGGAATGGAGTTTTGTGAAGTCCAAAAACAGAGGTGTGTGAAGTCAAACAATGTTAATGTGTGTGAAGTCACAGAATGGAGGTGTGTGAATTCAAAGAATGGAAGTGTGTGAAGTCAAAATGGAGGTGTGTGAAGTAACAGAATGGAGGTGTGTGAAGTCACAGAATGTAGGTGTGTGAAGTCATAGAATGGAGGTGTGTGAAGTCACAGAATGGAGGTGTGTGAAGTCAAAGAATGGAGGTGTGTGAAGTCAAAATGGAGGTGTGTGAACTCATAGAATGGAGGTTTGTGAACTCATAGAATGGAGGTGTGTGAAGTCAAGCAATGGAGGTGTGTGAAGTCAAAGAATGGAGGTGTGTGAAGTCAAACAATAAAGGTGTGTGAAGTCACAGAATGGAGGTGTGTGAAATCACAGAATGGAGGTGTGTGAAGTCAAAAATGTGGTGTGTAGAGTCACAAATGGAGGTGTGTGAACTCATAGAATGGAGGTGTGTGAAGTCAAAGAATGGAGGTGTGTGAAGTCATGGAATGGAGGTGTGTGAAGTCACAGAATGGAGGTGTGTGAAGTCATAGAATGGAGGTGTGTGAAGTCATAAAATGGATGTTTCTGAATAAGTATGAATGTCTGTGAAGTCATAGAATGGAGGTGTATGAAGTCAAAATGGAGGTGTGTGAACTCATAGAATGGAGGTCTGCGACCTCATAGAATGGAGGTGTGTGAAGTCATGGTATAAAGATGTGTGAAGTCAAAGAATGCATTGTGTGAAGTCAAACAATAAAGGTGTGTGAAGTCACAGAATGGAGGTGTGTGAAATCACAGAATGGAGGTGTGTGAAGTCTTGGAATGTAGGTGTGTGAAGTCACAGAATGCAGGTGTGTGAAGTCAGAATGGAGTTGTGTGAAGTCATAAAATAGAGGTGTGTGAAGTCACAAGGGAGGTGTGTGAAATCATAGAATGGAGGTGTGTGAAGTCATAGAATGGAGGTGTGTGAAGTCACAAGGGAGGTGTGTGAAATCATAGAATGGAGGTGTGTGAAGTCACAGTATGGAGGTGTGTGAAGTCATAGAATGGAGGTGTGTGAAGTCAAAATGGAGGTGTGCGAACTCATAAAATGGAGATGTGTGAAGTCATGGAATGGAGTTGTGTGAAGTCCAAAAATAGAGGTGTGTGAAGTCAAAGAATGGAGGTGTGTGAATTCAAAGAATGGAAGTGTGTGAAGTCAAAATGGAGGTGTGTGAAGTAACAGAATGGAGGTGTGTGAAGTCACAGAATGTAGGTGTGTGAAGTCATAGAATGGAGGTGTGTGAAGTCACAGAATGGAGGTGTGTGAAGTCACAGAATGGAGGTGTGTGAAGTCAAAATGGAGGTGTGTGAACTCATAGAATGGAGGTTTGTGAACTCATAGAATGGAGGTGTGTGAAGTCATGCAATGGAGGTGTGTGAAGTCAAAGAATGGAGGTGTGTGAAGTCAAACAATAAAAGTGTGTGAAGTCACAGAATGGAGGTGTGTGAAATCACAGAATGGAGGTGTGTGAAGTCAAAAATGTGGTGTGTAGAGTCACAAATGGAGGTGTGTGAACTCATAGAATGGAGGTGTGTGAAGTCAAAGAATGGAGGTGTGTGAAGTCATAGAATGGATGTGGGTGAATTCATACAATGGATGTTCCTGAAGTAAGAATGTACGTGTGTGATGTCATAGAATGGAGGTGTGTGAAGTCAAAATGGTGGTGTGTGAACTCATAGAAGGGATGTGTGTGAACTGATAGAGTAGACGTGTGTGAAGTCATGGAATGGAGGTGTGTGAAGTCAAAGAATGGAGGTGTGTGAAGTCAAACAATGGAGGTGTACGAAGTCACAGAATGGAGGTGTGTGAAGTCACAGAATGGAAGTGTGTGAAGTCAAAATGGAGGTGTGTGAAGTCACAGAATGGAGGTGTGTGAAGTCACAGAATGGAGGTTTGTGAAGTCAAAATGGTGGTGTGTAACGTCACAAATAGAGGTGTGTGAAGTCACAGAATGTAGGTCTGTGAACTCAAAATGGAGGTGTGTGAAGTCAAAGAATGGAGGTGTGCGAAGTCAAAGAATATAGGTGTGTGAAGTCATATAATGGAGGTGTGTGGAGTCATAGAATGGAGGTGTGTGAAATCATAGAATGAAGGTGTGTGAAGTCACGGAATGAAGGTGTGTTAAGTCACAGAACGGAGGTGTGTGAACTAAGAATGGAGGTGTGTGAAGTCCCAGAATGGAGGTGTGGGAAGTCATAGAATGGAGTTGTGTGAAGTCACAGAACGGAGGGGTGTGAATTCATAGAATGGAGGTGTGTGAAGTCATAGAATGGAGGTGTGTGAACTCACAATGGAGGTGTGTGCAGTCAAAGAATGGAGGTGTGTGAAGTCATAGAATGGAAGTGTGTGAAATCATAGAATGGAGGTGTGTGAAGCCAGAATTGAGGTGTGTGAAGTCACAGAATTGAGGTGTGTGAACTGAGAATGGAGGTGTGTGAAGTCACAGAATGGAGGTTTGTGAAATCATAGAGTGAAGGTGTGTGAAGTCATAGAATGAAGGTGTGTGAAGTCAAAATGGAGGTGTGCGAACTCATAAAATGGAGATGTGTGAAGTCATGGAATGGAGTTTTGTGAAGTCCAAAAACAGAGGTGTGTGAAGTCAAACAATGTTAATGTGTGTGAAGTCACAGAATGGAGGTGTGTGAATTCAAAGAATGGAAGTGTGTGAAGTCAAAATGGAGGTGTGTGAAGTAACAGAATGGAGGTGTGTGAAGTCACAGAATGTAGGTGTGTGAAGTCATAGAATGGAGGTGTGTGAAGTCACAGAATGGAGGTGTGTGAAGTCAAAGAATGGAGGTGTGTGAAGTCAAAATGGAGGTGTGTGAACTAATAGAATGGAGGTTTGTGAACTCATAGAATGGAGGTGTGTGAAGTCATGCAATGGAGGTGTGTGAAGTCAAAGAATGGAGGTGTGTGAAGTCAAACAATAAAGGTGTGTGAAGTCACAGAATGGAGGTGTGTGAAATCACAGAATGGAGGTGTGTGAAGTCAAAAATGTGGTGTGTAGAGTCACAAATGGAGGTGTGTGAACTCATAGAATGGAGGTGTGTGAAGTCAAAGAATGGAGGTGTGTGAAGTCATGGAATGGAGGTGTGTGAAGTCACAGAATGGAGGTGTGTGAAGTCATAGAATGGAGGTGTGTGAAGTCATAAAATGGATGTTTCTGAATAAGTATGAATGTCTGTGAAGTCATAGAATGGAGGTGTATGAAGTCAAAATGGAGGTGTGTGAACTCATAGAATGGAGGTCTGAGACCTCATAGAATGGAGGTGTGTGAAGTCATGGTATAAAGATGTGTGAAGTCAAAGAATGCATTGTTTGAAGTCAAACAATAAAGGTGTGTGAAGTCACAGAATGGAGGTGTGTGAAATCACAGAATGGAGGTGTGTGAAGTCTTAGAATGTAGGTGTGTGAAGTCACAGAATGCAGGTGTGTGAAGTCAGAATGGAGTTGTGTGAAGTCATAAAATGGAGGTGTGTGAAGTCACAAGGGAGGTGTGTGAAATCATAGAATGGAGGTGTGTGAAGTCATAGAATGGAGGTGTGTGAAGTCACAAGGGAGGTGTGTGAAATCATAGAATGGAGGTGTGTGAAGTCACAGTATGGAGGTGTGTGAAGTCATAGAATGGAGCTGTGTGAAGTCAGATTGGAGGTGTGTGAAGTCACAGAATGGAGGTGTGTGATCTCAGAATGGAGGAGTTTGAAATCACAGAATGGAGGTGTGTGAAGTCATAGAATGGAGGTGTGTGATCATAGAATGGATGTTTGTGAAGTAAGAATGAAGGTGTGTTAAGTCATAGAATGGAGGTGTGTGAAGGCACAGAATGGAGGTGTGAAGTCATAGAATGAGGCTGTGTGAAGTCATACTGGAGGTGTGTGAAGTCATAGAATGGAGGTGTGTGAAATCACAATGGTGGTGTGTGAAGTCATAATGGAGGTGTGTGAAGTCACAGAATTGAGGTGTGTGAAGTCACAGAATAGAGGTGTGTGAAGTCATAGAATGGAGGTGTGTGAAGTCATAGAATGGAGGTGTGTGATCATAGAATGGATGTTTGTGAAGTAAGAATGAAGGTGTGTTAAGGCATAGAATGGAGGTGTGTGAAGGCACAGAATGGAGGTGTGTGAAGTCATAGAATGAGGCTGTGTGAAGTCATAATGGAGGTGTGTGAAGTCCAAGAATGGAGGTGTGTGAAGTCATAGAAAGGAATCGTGTGAAGTCATAGAATGGAGGTGTGTGAAGCCAGAATTGAGGTGTGTGAACTCAGAATGGAGGTGTGTGAAGTCACAGAATGGAGGTTTGTAAAGTCATAGAATGGAGGTGTGTGAAGTCATAGAATGGATGTTTCTGAAGTAGAATGAAGGTGTGTGAAGTCACAGAATGTAGGTGTGTGAAGTCAAAATGGAGGTGTGCGAACTCTTAAAATGGAGATGCGTGAAGTCATGGAATGGAGGTGTGTGATGTCCAAAAATGGAGGTGTGGGAAGTCAAACAATGGTGGTGTGTGAAGTCACAGAATGGAGGTGTGTGAAGTCAAAGAATGGAAGTGTGTGAAGTCAAAATTGAGGCGTGTGAAGTCACAGAATGGAGGTGTGTGAAGTCACAGAATGGAGGTGTGTGAAGTCATAGAATGGAGGTGTGTGAAGTCACAGAATGGAGATGTGTGTAGTCACAGAATGGAGATGTGTGAAGTCACAGAATGGAGGTGTGTGAACTCAGAGAATGGAGGTGTGTGAACTCAGAATGGAGGTGTGTGAAGTCACAGAACGGAGATTTGTGAAGTCATAGAATGGAGGTGCGTGAAGTCATAGAATGGATGTTGCTGAAGTAAGAATGAAGGTGTGTGAAGTCATAGAATGGAGGTGTGTGAAGTCAAAATGGAGGTGTGTGAAGTCATAGAATGGAGGTGTGTGAAGTCATGGAATGGAGGTGTGTGAAGTCAAAGAATGGAGGTGTGTGAAGTCAAACAATAAAGGTGTGTGAAGTCACAGAATGGAGGTGTGTGAAATCACAGAATGCAGGTTTGTGAAGTCAAAAAGGTGGTGTGTAGAGTCACAAATGGAGGTGTGTGAACTCATACAATGGAGGTGTGTGAAGTGAAAGAATGGAGGTGTGTGAAGTCATCGAATGGAAGTGTGGGAAGTCAAGGAATTTAGGTGTGTGAAGCCACAGAATGGAGGTGTGTGAAGTAGGAATGGAGTTGTGTGAAGTCAGAGAATGGAGGTGTGTGAAGTCAGAATGGAGGTGTGTGAAGTCATACAATGGAGGTGTGTGAAGTCAGAATGGAAGTGTGTGAACTCATAGAATGGAGGTGTGTGAAGTCACAATGGAGGTGTGTGAAGTCATAGAATGGAGGTGTGTGAACTCAGAATGGAGGTGTGTGAAGTCACAGAATGGAGGTGTGTGAAGTCATAGAATGGAGGTGTGTGAAGTCAGAATGCAGATGTGTGAAGTCATAGAATGGAGGTGTGTGAAGTCAGAATGGAGTTGTGTGAAGTCATTGAATGGAGGTGTGTGAAGTCAGAATGGAGGTGTGTGAAGTCATAGAATGGAGGTGTGTGAAGTCAGAATGGAGGTGTGTGAACTCATATAATGGAGGTGTGTGAAGCCACAATGGAGGTGTGTGAAGTCATAGAATGGAGGTGAGTGAGTTCATACAATGGATGTTCCTGAAGTAAGAATGTAGGTGTGTGAAGTCATAGAATGGAGGTGTGTGAAGTCAAAATGGTGGTGTGTGAACTCATAGAATGGATGTGTGTGAACTGATAGAGTAGAGGTGTGTGAAGTCATGGAATGGAGGTGTGTGAAGTCAAAGAATGGAGGTGTATGAAGTCAAACAATGGAGGTGCGCGAAGTCACAGAACGGAGGTTTGTGAACTCAGAATGGAGGTGTGTGAAGTCCCAGAATGGAGGTGTGGGAAGTCATAGAATGGAGTTGTGTGAAGTCACAGAATGGAGATGTGTGAATTCATAGAATGGAGGTGTGTGAAGTCATAGAATGGAGGTGTGTGAAGTCACAGAATGGAGGTGTGTGAAGACAAAGAATAGAGGTGTGTGAAGTCACAGAATGGAGGTGCGTGAACTCACAATGGAGGTGTGTGAAGTCAAAGAATGGAGGTGTGTGAAGTCATAGAATGGAAGTGTGTGAAGTCATAGAATGGAGGTGTGTGAAGCCAGAATTGAGTTGTGTGAAGTCACAGAATTGAGGTGTGTAAACTCAGAATGGAGGTGTGTGAAGTCACAGAATGGAGGTTTGTGAAATCATAGAATGGAGGTGTGTGAAGTCATAGAACGGATGTTTCTGAAGTAGAATGAAGGTGTGTGAAGTCATAGAATGGAGGTGTGTGAAGTCAAAATGGAGGTGTGCGAATGCATAAAATGGAGATGTGTGAAGTCATGGAATGCAGGTGTGTGCAGTCCAAAAATAGAGGTGTGTGAAGTCAAACAATGTTAATGTGTGTGAAGTCACAGAATGGAGGTGTGTGAATTCAAAGAATGGAAGTGTGTGAAGTCAAAATGGAGGTGTGTGAAGTAACAGAATGGAGGTGTGTGAAGTCACAGAATGTAGGTGTGTGAAGTCATAGAATGGAGGTGTGTGAAGTCACAGAATGGAGGTGTGTGAAGTCATAGAATGGAGGTGTGTGAAGTCACAGAATGGAGGTGTGTGAAGTCACAGAATGGAGGTGTGTGAAGTCAAAATGGAGGTGTGTGAACTCATAGAATGGAGGTTTGTGAACTCATAGAATGGAGGTGTGTGAAGTCATGAAATGGAGGTGTGTGAAGACAAAGAATGGAGGTGTGTGAAGTCAAACAATAAAGGTGTGTGAAGTCACAGATTGGAGGTGCGTGAAATCACAGAATGGAGGTGTGTGAAGTCAAAAATGTGGTGTGTAGAGTCACAAATGGAGGTGTGTTAACTCATAGAATGGAGGTGTGAGAAGTCAAAGAATGGAGGTGTGTGAAGTCATGGATTGGAGGTGTGTGAAGTCACAGAATGTAGGTGTGTGAAGTCATAGAATGGAGGTGTGTGAACTCATAGAATGGAGGTCTGAGAACTCATAGAATGGAGGTGTGTGAAGTCATGGAATAAAGGTGTGTGAAGTCAAAGAATGCAGGTGTGTGAAGTCACAGAATGGAGGTGTGGAAGTCATAGAATGGAGGTGTGTGAAGTCAGAATGGAGGTGTTTGAAGTCATAGAATGGAGGTGTGTGAAGTCATAATGTAGGTGTGTGAAGTCACAGAATTGAGGTGTGTGAAGTCACAGAATGGAGGTGTGTAAAATCATAGAATGGAGGTGTGTGAAGTCATAGAATGGAGGTGTGTGAAGTCATAATGTAGGTGTGTGAACTCACAGAATTGAGGTGTGTGAAGTCACAGAATGGAGATGTGTGAAGGCACAGAATGGAGGTGTGTGAAGTCATAAAATGGAGCTGTGTGAAGTGAGAATGGAGGTGTGTGAAGTCATAGAATGGAGGTGTGTGAACTCACAATGGAGATGTGTGAAGTTAAAAAATGGAGGTGTGTGAAGTCAAAAATGGAAGTGTGTGAAGTCATAGAATGGAGGTGTGTGAAGTCATAGAATGGAGGTGTGTGAAGTCATAGAATGGAGGTGTGTGAAGTCACAGAATTGATGTTTTTGAAGTCAGAATGGAGGTGTGTGAAGTCAGAATGGAGGTTTGTGAAGTCATAGAATGGAGGTGTGTGAAGTCATAGAATGGAGGTGTGTGAAGTCATAGAATGGAGGTGTGTGAAATCATAGAATGGAGGTGTGGGAAGGCATAGAGTGGAGCTGTGTGAAGTCAGATTGGAGGTGTGCGAAGTCACAGAATGGAGGTGTGTGAAGTCATTGAATGGAGCTGGGTGAAGTCAGAATGGAGGTGTGTGAAGTCACAGAACTGAGGTGTGTGAACTCAGAACAGATGTGTGTGAAGTCACAGAATCTAGGTGTGTGAAGTCATAGAATGGAGGTGTGTGAAGTCATAGAATGGAGGTGTGTGAAGTCATACTGGAGGTTTGTGAAGTCACAGAATTGAGGTGTGTGAAGTCACAGAATGGAGGTGGGTGAAGTCATAGAATACAGGTGTGTGAAGTCAGAACGGACGTGTGTGAAGTCAGAGAATGGAGGTGCTGCGTTAAGTCACAGAATGGAGGTTTGTGAACCCAGAATGGAGGTGTGTGAAGTCAAAGAATGGAAGTGTGTGAAGTCATAGAATGGAGGTGTGTGAAGTCATAGAATGGAGGTGTGTGAAGTCATAGAATGGAGGTGTGTGAAGTCACAGAATTGATGTTTTTGAAGTCAGAATGGAGGTGTGTGAAGTCAGAATGGAGGTTTGTGAAGTCATAGAATGGAGGTGTGTGAAGTCATAGAATGGAGGTGTGTGAAGTCATAGAATGGAGGTGTGTGAAATCATAGAATGGAGGTGTGGGAAGGCATAGAGTGGAGCTGTGTGAAGTCAGATTGGAGGTGTGCGAAGTCACAGAATGGAGGTGTGTGAAGTCATTGAATGGAGCTGGGTGAAGTCAGAATGGAGGTGTGTGAAGTCACAGAATTGAGGTGTGTGAACTCAGAACAGATGTGTGTGAAGTCACAGAATCTAGGTGTGTGAAGTCAAAGAATGGAGGTGTGTGAAGTCATAGAATGGAGGTGTGTGAAGTCATACTGGAGGTTTGTGAATTCACAGAATTGAGGTGTGTGAAGTCACAGAATGGAGGTGGGTGAAGTCATAGAATACAGGTGTGTGAAGTCAGAACGGACGTGTGTGAAGTCACAGAATGGAGGTGCGTTAAGTCACAGAATGGAGGTTTGTGAACCCAGAATGGAGGTGTGTGAAGTCATAGAACGGATGTTTCTGAAGTAGAATGAAGGTGTGTGAAGTCATAGAATGGAGGTGTGTGAAGTCAAAATGGAGGTGTGCGAACTCATAAAATGAAGATGTGTGAAGTCATGGAATGGAGGTGTGTGAAGTTCAAAAATAGAGGTGTGTGAAGTCAAACAATGTTAATGTGTGTGAAGTCACAGAATGGAGGTGTGTGAATTCAAAGAATGGAAGTGTGTGAAGTCAAAATGGAGGTGTGTGAAGTAACAGAATGGAGGTGTGTGAAGTCACAGAATGTAGGTGTGTGAAGTCATAGAATGGAGGTGTGTGAAGTCACAGAATGGAGGTGTGTGAAGTCACAGAATGGAGGTGTGTGAAGTCAAAATGGAGGTGTGTGAACTCATAGAATGGAGGTTTATGAACTCATAGAATGGAGGTGTGTGAAGTCATGCAATGGAGGTGTATGAAGTCAAAGAATGGAGGTGTGTGAAGTCAAACAATAAAGGTGTGTGAAGTCACAGAATGGAGGTGTGTGAAATCAAAGAATGGAGGTGTGTGAAGTCAAAAATGTGGTGTGTAGAGTCACAAATGGAGGTGTGTGAACTCATAGATTGGAGGTGTGTGAAGTCAAAGAATGGAGGTGTGTGAAGTCATGGAATGGAGGTGTGTGAAGTCACAGAATGGAGGTGTGTGAAGTCATAGAATGGAGGTGTGTGAAGTCATAGAATGGATGTTTCTGAATACGAATGAATGCGTGTGAAGTCATAGAATGGAGGTGTATGAAGTCAAAATGGAGGTGTGTGAACTCATAGAATGGAGGTCTGAGGACTCATAGAATGGAGTTGTGTGAAGTCATGGAATAAAGGTGTGTGAAGTCAAGGAATTCATTGTGTGAAGTCAAACAATAAAGGTGTGTGAAGTCACAGAATGGAGGTGTGTGAAAGCACAGAATGGATTTGTGTGAAGTCATGGAATGGAGGTGTGTGAACTCATATAATGGAAGTGTGTGAAGTCACAATGGAGGTGTGTGAAGTCATAGAATGGAGGTGAGTGAGTTCATACAATGGATGTTCCTGAAGTAAGAATGTAGGTGTGTGAAGTCATAGAATGGAGGTGTGTGAAGTCAAAATGATGGTGTGTGAACTCATAGCATGGATGTGTGTGAACTGATAGAGTAGAGGTGTGTGAAGTCATGGAATGGAGGTGTGTGAAGTCAAAGAATGGAGGTGTGTGAAGTCAAACAATGGAGGTGTGCGAAGTCACAGAACGGAGGTTTGTGAACTCAGAATGGAGGTGTGTGAAGTCCCAGAATGGAGGTGTGGCAAGTTATAGAATGGAGTTGTGTGAAGTCACAGAATGGAGATGTGTGAATTCATAGAATGGAGGTGTGTGAAGTCATAGAATGGAGGTGTGTGAAGTCACAGAATGGAGGTGTGTTTAGACAAAGAATAGAGGTGTGTGAAGTCACAGAATGGAGGTGTGTGAACTCACAATGGAGGTGTGTGAAGTCAAAGAATGGAGGTGTGTGAAGTCATAGAATGGAAGTGTGTGAAGTCATAGAATGGAGGTGTGTGAAGCCAGAATTGAGTTGTGTGAAGTCACAGAAATGAGGTGTGTAAACTCAGAATGGAGGTGTGTGAAGTCACAGAATGGAGGTTTGCGAAATCATAGAATGGAGGTGTGTGAAGTCATAGAACGGATGTTTCTGAAGTAGAATGAAGGTGTGTGAAGTCATAGAATGGAGGTGTGTGAACTCAAAATGGAGGTGTGCGAATGCATAAAATGGAGATGTGTGAAGTCATGGAATGCAGGTGTGTGCAGCACAAAAATAGAGGTGTGTGAAGTCAAACAATGTTAATGTGTGTGAAGTCACAGAATGGAGGTGTGTGAATTCAAAGAATGAAAGTGTGTGAAGTCAAAATGGAGGTGTGTGAAGTAACAGAATGGAGGTGTGTGAAGTCACAGAATGTAGGTGTGTGAAGTCATAGAATGGAGGTGTGTGAAGTCACAGAATGGAGGTGTGTGAAGTCACAGAATGGAGGTGTGTGAAGTCAAAATGGAGGTGTGTGAACTCATAGAATGGAGGTTTGTGGACTCATAGAATGGAGGTGTGTGAAGTCATGCAATGGAGGTGTGTGAAGTCAAAGAATGGAGGTGTGTGAAGTCAAACAATAAAGGTGTGTGAAGTCACAGATTGGAGGTGCGTGAAATCACAGAATGGAGGTGTGTGAAGTCAAAAATGTGGTGTGTAGAGTCACAAATGGCGGTGTGTTAACTCATAGAATGGAGGTGTGAGAAGTCAAAGAATGGAGGTGTGTGAAGTCATGGATTGGAGGTGTGTGAAGTCACAGAATGGAGGTGTGTGAAGTCATAGAATGGAGGTGTGTGAAGTCATAGAATGGATGTTTCTGAAGTAAGAATGAAGGTGTGTGAAGTCATAGAATGGAGGTGTGTGAAGTCAAAATGGAGGTGTATGAACTCATAGAATGGAGGTCTGAGAACTCATAGAATGGAGGTGTGTGAAGTCATGGAATAAAGGTGTGTGAAGTCAAAGAATGCAGGTGTGTGAAGTCACAGAATGGAGGTGTGGAAGTCATAGAATGGAGGTGTGTGAAGTCAGAATGGAGGTGTTTGAAGTCATAGAATGGAGGTGTGTGAAGTCATAATGTAGGTGTGTGAAGTCACAGAATTGAGGTGTGTGAAGTCACAGAATGGAGGTGTGTAAAGTCATAGAATGGAGGTGTGTGAAGTCATAGAATGGAGGTGTGTGAAGTCATAATGTAGGTGTGTGAACTCACAGAATTGAGGTGTGTGAAGTCACAGAATGGAGATGTGTGAAGGCACAGAATGGAGGTGTGTGAAGTCATAAAATGGAGCTGTGTGAAGTGAGAATGGAGGTGTGTGAAGTCATAGAATGGAGGTGTGTGAACTCACAATGGAGATGTGTGAAGTTAAAAAATGGAGGTGTGTGAAGTCAAAAATGGAAGTGTGTGAAGTCATAGAATGGAGGTGTGTGAAGTCATAGAATGGAGGTGTGTGAAGTCATAGAATGGAGGTGTGTGAAGTCACAGAATTGATGTTTTTGAAGTCAGAATGGAGGTGTGTGAAGTCAGAATGGAGGTTTGTGATGTCATAGAATGGAGGTGTGTGAAGTCATAGAATGGAGGTGTGTGAAGTCATAGAATGGAGGTGTGTGAAATCATAGAATGGAGGTGTGGGAAGGCATAGAGTGGAGCTGTGTGAAGTCAGATTGGAGGTGTGCGAAGTCACAGAATGGAGGTGTGTGAAGTCATTGAATGGAGCTGGGTGAAGTCAGAATGGAGGTGTGTGAAGTCACAGAATTGAGGTGTGTGAACTCAGAACAGATGTGTGTGAAGTCACAGAATCTAGGTGTGTGAAGTCATAGAATGGAGGTGTGTGAAGTCATAGAATGGAGGTGTGTGAAGTCATACTGGAGGTTTGTGAAGTCACAGAATTGAGGTGTGTGAAGTCACAGAATGGAGGTGGGTGAAGTCATAGAATACAGGTGTGTGAAGTCAGAACGGACGTGTGTGAAGTCAGAGAACGGAGGTGCTGCGTTAAGTCACAGAATGGAGGTTTGTGAACCCAGAATGGAGGTGTGTGAAGTCAAAGAATGGAAGTGTGTGAAGTCATAGAATGGAGGTGTGTGAAGTCATAGAATGGAGGTGTGTGAAGTCATAGAATGGAGGTGTGTGAAGTCACAGAATTGATGTTTTTGAAGTCAGAATGGAGGTGTGTGAAGTCAGAATGGAGGTTTGTGAAGTCATAGAATGGAGGTGTGTGAAGTCATAGAATGGAGGTGTGTGAAATCATAGAATGGAGGTGTGGGAAGGCATAGAGTGGAGCTGTGTGAAGTCAGATTGGAGGTGTGCGAAGTCACAGAATGGAGGTGTGTGAAGTCATTGAATGGAGCTGGGTGAAGTCAGAATGGAGGTGTGTGAAGTCACAGAATTGAGGTGTGTGAACTCAGAACAGATGTGTGTGAATCACAGAATCTAGGTGTGTGAAGTCAAAGAATGGAGGTGTGTGAAGTCATAGAATGGAGGTGTGTGAAGTCATACTGGAAGTTTGTGAATTCACAGAATTGAGGTGTGTGAAGTCACAGAATGGAGGTGGGTGAAGTCATAGAATACAGGTGTGTGAAGTCCGAACGGACGTGTGTGAAGTCACAGAATGGAGGTGCGTTAAGTCACAGAATGGAGGTTTGTGAACCCAGAATGGAGGTGTGTGAAGTCATAGAACGGATGTTTCTGAAGTAGAATGAAGGTGTGTGAAGTCATAGAATGGAGGTGTGTGAAGTCAAAATGGAGGTGTGCGAACTCATAAAATGAAGATGTGTGAAGTCATGGAATGGAGGTGTGTGAAGTTCAAAAATAGAGGTGTGTGAAGTCAAACAATGTTAATGTGTGTGAAGTCACAGAATGGAGGTGTGTGAATTCAAAGAATGGAAGTGTGTGAAGTCAAAATGGAGGTGTGTGAAGTAACAGAATGGAGGTGTGTGAAGTCACAGAATGTAGGTGTGTGAAGTCATAGAATGGAGGTGTGTGAAGTCACAGAATGGAGGTGTGTGAAGTCACAGAATGGAGGTGTGTGAAGTCAAAATGGAGGTGTGTGAACTCATAGAATGGAGGTTTATGAACTCATAGAATGGAGGTGTGTGAAGTCAAAATGGAGGTGTGCGAACTCATAAAATGAAGATGTGTGAAGTCATGGAATGGAGGTGTGTGAAGTTCAAAAATAGAGGTGTGTGAAGTCAAACAATGTTAATGTGTGTGAAGTCACAGAATGGAGGTGTGTGAATTCAAAGAATGGAAGTGTGTGAAGTCAAAATGGAGGTGTGTGAAGTAACAGAATGGAGGTGTGTGAAGTCACAGAATGTAGGTGTGTGAAGTCATAGAATGGAGGTGTGTGAAGTCACAGAATGGAGGTGTGTGAAGTCACAGAATGGAGGTGTGTGAAGTCAAAATGGAGGTGTGTGAACTCATAGAATGGAGGTTTATGAACTCATAGAATGGAGGTGTGTGAAGTCATGCAATGGAGGTGTATGAAGTCAAAGAATGGAGGTGTGTGAAGTCAAACAATAAAGGTGTGTGAAGTCACAGAATGGAGGTGTGTGAAATCAAAGAATGGAGGTGTGTGAAGTCAAAAATGTGGTGTATAGAGTCACAAATGGAGGTGTGTGAACTCATAGATTGGAGGTGTGTGAAGTCAAAGAATGGAGGTGTGTGAAGTCATGGAATGGAGGTGTGTGAAGTCACAGAATGGAGGTGTGTGAAGTCATAGAATGGAGGTGTGTGAAGTCATAAAATGGATGTTTCTGAATACGAATGAATGTGTGTGAAGTCATAGAATGGAGGTGTATGAAGTCAAAATGGAGGTGTGTGAACTCATAGAATGGAGGTCTGAGGACTCATAGAATGGAGTTGTGTGAAGTCATGGAATAAAGGTGTGTGAAGTCAAGGAATTCATTGTGTGAAGTCAAACAATAAAGGTGTGTGAAGTCACAGAATGGAGGTGTGTGAAAGCACAGAATGGATTTGTGTGAAGTCATGGAATGGAGGTGTGTGAAGTCACAGAATGGAGGTGTGTGAAGTCGGAATGGAGTTGTGTGAAGTCATAGAATGGAGGTGTGTGAAGTCACAAGGGAGGTGTGTGAAATCATAGAATGGAGGTGTGTGAAGTCATCGAATGGAGGTGTGTGAAGTCATGGAATGGATGTGTGTGAAGTCATGGAATGGAGGTGTGTGAAGTCAGAATGGTGTTGTGTGAAGTCATAGAATGGAGGTGTGTGAAGTCACAAGGGAGGTGTGTGAAATCATAGAATGGATGTGTGTGAAGTCACAGTATGGAGGTGTGTGAAGTCATAGAATGGAGCTGTGTGCAGTCAGATTGGAGGTGTGTGAAGTCACAGAATGGAGGTGTGTGAACTCAGAATGGAGGTGTGTGAAGTCATCGAATGGAGGTGTGTGAAGGCATGGAATGGATGTGTGTGAAGTCATGGAATGGAGGTGTCTGAAGTCAGAATGGTGTTGTGTGAAGTCATAGAATGGAGGTGTGTGAAGTTATAATGGAGGTGTGTGAACTCACAGAATTGAGGTGCGTGAAGTCACAGAATGGAGGTGTGTGAAGTCATAGAATGGAGGTGTGTGAAGCCATAGAATGGACGTGTGTGATCATAGAATGGATGTTTGTGAAGTAAGAATGAAGGTGTGTTAAGTCATAGAATGGAGGTGTGTGAAGGCACAGAATGGAGGTGTGTGAAGTCATAGAATGAGGCTGTGTGAAGCCATAATGGAGGTGTGTGAAGTCATATAATGGAGGTGTGTGAAATCACAATGGAGGTGCGTGAAGTCAAAGAATGCAGGTGTGTGAATTCATAGAAAGGAATTGTGTGAAGTCATAGAATGGAGGTGTGTGAAGTCACAGAATTGAGGTGTGTGAACTCAGAATGGAGGTGTGTGAAGTCACAGAATGGAGTTGTGGAAGTCATAGAATGGAGGTGTGTGAAGTCAGAATGAAGGTGTGTGAAGTCATAGAATGGAGGTGTTTGAAGTCATAATGGAGGTGTGTGAAGTCACAGAATTGAGGTGTGTGAAGTCACGGAATGGATTTGTGTAAAGTCATAAAATGGAGGTGTGTGAAGTCATAGAATGGAGGTGTGTGAAGTCATAGAATGAATGTTTGTGAAGTAAGAATGAAGGTGTGTTAAGTCATAAAATGGAGATGTGTGAAGGCACAGAATGGAGGTGTGTGAAGTCAGAAAGGAGGTGTGTGATGTCATAGAGTGGATGTGTGTGAACTCAAAATGGAGATGTGTGAAGTCAAAAAATGGAGTTGTGTGAAGTCAAAGAATGGAAGTGTGTGAAGTCATTGAATGGAGGTGTGTGAAGTCATAGAATGGAGGTGTGTGAAATCATAGAATGGAGGTGTGTGAAGTCACAGAATTGATGTTTGTGAAGTCAGAATGGAGGTGTGTGAAGTCAGAATGGAGGTTTGTGAAGTCATAGAATGGAGGTGTGTGAAGTCGTAGAATGGAGGTGTGTGAAGTCATAGAATGGAGGTGTGTGAAGTCAGAATGCAGGTGTGTGAACTCATAGAATGGAGGTGTGTGAAGTCATAGAATGGAGGTGTGTGAAGTCACAGAATGGAGGTGTGTGAACTCATAGAATGGAGGTGTGTGAAGTCAAAGAATGGAGGTGTGTGAAGTCATAGAATTGATGTTTGTGAAGTAAGAATGAAGGTGTGTTAAGTCCTAGAATGGAGATGTGTGAAGGCACAGAATGGAGGTGTGTGAAGTCATAGAATGGAGCTGTGTGAAGTCAGAATGGAGGTGTGTGAAGTCAAAGAATGAAGGTGTGTGAACTCACAATGGAGATGTGTGAAGTCAAATAATGCAGGTGTGTGAAGTCAAAGAATGGAAGTGTGTGAAGTCATAGAATGGCGGTGTGCGAAGTCACAGATTTGATGTTTGTGCAGTCAGAATGGAGGTGTGTGAAGTCAGAATGGAGGTTTGTGAAGTCATAGAATGGAGGTGTGTGAAGTCGTAGAATGGATGTGTGTGAAGTCAAAGAATTGATGTTTGTGAAGTGAGAATGGAGGTGTGTGAACTCACAATGGAGGTGTGTGAAGTCAAAGAATGGAGGTGTGTGAAGTCACAGATTTGATGTTTGTGAAGTCAGAAAGGAGGTGTGTGAAGTCAGAATGGAGGTGTGTGAAGTCACAGAATGGAGGTGTGTGAAGTCACAATGCAGGTGTGTGAACTCATAGAATGGAGGTGTGTGAAGTCACAGAATGGAGGTGTGTGAAGTCAAACAATAAAGGTGTGTGAATTCACAGAATGGAGGTCTGTGAAGTCATAGAATGGAGGTGTGTGAAGTCACAGAATGGAGGTGTGTGAAGTCAAACAATAAAAGTGTGTGAAGTCACAGAATGGAGGTCTGTGAAGTCATAGAATGGAGGTGTGTTAAGTCACAGAATGGAGGTGTGTAAACTCAGAGAATGGAGGTGTGTGAACTCAGAATGGAGGTGTGTAAAGTCACAGAACGGAGATTTGTGAAGTCATAGAATGGAGGTACTTGCAGTCATAGAATGGATGTTTCTGAAGTAAGAATGAAGGTGTGTGAAGTCATAGAAGGGAGGTGTGTGAAGTCAAAATGGAGGTGTGTGAACTCATAGAATGGAGGTGTGTGAACTCATAGAATGGAGGTGTGTGAAGTCATGGAATGGAGGTGTGTGAAGTCAAAGAATGGAGGTGTGTGAAGTCAAACAATAAAGGTGTGTGAAGTCACAGAATGGAGGTGTGTGAAATCACAGAATGGAGGTTTGTGAAGTCAAAAAGGTGGTGTGTAGAGTCACAAATGGAGGTGTGTGAAGTCAGAATGGAGGTGTGTGAACTCATAGAATGGAGGTGTGTGAAGTCACATAATGGAGGTGTGTGAAGTCATCGAATGGAGGTGTGGGAAGTCATGGAATGGAGGTGTGTAAAGTCACAGAATGGAGGTGTGTGAAGTCAGAATGGAGTTGTGTGAAGTCATAGAATGGAGGTGTGTGAAGTCAGAATGGAGGTGTGGGAAGTCATGGAATGGAGGTGTGGGAAGTCATGGAATGGAGGTGTGTAAAGTCACAGAATGGAGGTGTGTGAAGTCAAAATGGAGGTGTGTGAAGTCATAGAATGGAGGTGTGTGAAGTCAGAATGGAGGTGTGTGAACTCATAGAATGGAGGTGTGTGAAGTCAAAATGGAGGTGTGCGAACTCATAAAATGGAGATGTGTGAAGTCATGGAATGGAGTTGTGTGAAGTCCAAAAATAGAGGTGTGTGAAGTCACAGAATGGAGGTGTGTGAATTCATAGAATGGAGGTGTATGAAGTCAAAATGGAGGTGTGTGAACTCATAGAATGGAGGTCTGAGACCTCATAGAATGGAGGTGTGTGAAGTCATGGTATAAAGATGTGTGAAGTCAAAGAATGCATTGTGTGAAGTCAAACAATAAAGGTGTGTGAAGTCACAGAATGGAGGTGTGTGAAATCACAGAATGGAGGTGTGTGAAGTCTTGGAATGTAGGTGTGTGAAGTCACAGAATGCAGGTGTGTGAAGTCAGAATGGAGTTGTGTGAAGTCATAAAATGGCGGTGTGTGAAGTCACAAGGGAGGTGTGTGAAATCACAGAATGGAGATGTGTGAAGTCATGGAATGGAGTTGTGTGAAGTCCAAAAATAGAGGTGTGTGAAGTCACAGAATAGAGGTGTGTGAATTCAAAGAATGGAAGTGTGTGAAGTCAAAATGGAGGTGTGTGAAGTAACAGAATGGAGGTGTGTGAAGTCACAGAATGTAGGTGTGTGAAGTCATAGAATGGAGGTGTGTGAAGTCACAGAATGGAGGCGTGTGAAGTCACAGAATGGAGGTGTGTGAAGTCAAAATGGAGGTGTGTGAACTCATAGAATGGAGGTTTGTGAACTCATAGAATGGAGGTGTGTGAAGGCATGCAATGGAGGTGTGTGAAGTCAAAGAATGGAGGTGTGTGAAGTCAAACAATAAAAGTGTGTGAAGTCACAGAATGGAGGTGTGTGAAATCACAGAATGGAAGTGTGTGAAGTCAAAAATGTGGTGTGTAGAGTCACAAATGGAGGTGTGTGAACTCATAGAATGGAGGTGTGTGAAGTCAAAGAATGGAGGTGTGTGAAGTCATAGAATGGAGGTGGGTGAATTCATACAATGGATGTTCCTGAAGTAAGAATGTAGGTGTGTGATGTCATAGAATGGAGGTGTGTGAAGTCAAAATGGTGGTGTGTGAACTCATAGAAGGGATGTGTGTGAACTGATAGAGTAGACGTGTGTGAAGTCATGGAATGGAGGTGTGTGAAGTCAAAGAATGGAGGTGTGTGAAGTCAAACAATGGAGGTTACGAAGTCACAGAATGGAGGTGTGTGAAGTCACAGAATGTAGGTGTGTGAAGTCATAGAATGGAGGTGTGTGAAGTCACAGAATGGAGGTGTGTGAAGTCACAGAATGGAGGTGTGTGAAGTCAAAATGGAGGTGTGTGAACTCATAGAATGGAGGTTTGTGAACTCATAGAATGGAGGTGTGTGAAGTCATGCAATGGAGGTGTGTGAAGTCAAAGAATGGAGGTGTGTGAAGTCAAACAATAAAAGTGTGTGAAGTCACAGAATGGAGGTGTGTGAAATCACAGAATGGAGGTGTGTGAAGTCAAAAATGTGGTGTGTAGAGTCACAAATGGAGGTGTGTGAACTCATAGAATGGAGGTGTGTGAAGTCAAAGAATGGAGGTGTGTGAAGTCATAGAATGGATGTGGGTGAATTCATACAATGGATGTTCCTGAAGTAAGAATGTAGGTGTGTGATGTCATAGAATGGAGGTGTGTGAAGTCAAAATGGTGGTGTGTGAACTCATAGAAGGGATGTGTGTGAACTGATAGAGTAGACGTGTGTGAAGTCATGGAATGGAGGTGTGTGAAGTCAAAGAATGGAGGTGTGTGAAGTCAAACAATGGAGGTGTACGAAGTCACAGAATGGAGGTGTGTGAAGTCACAGAATGGAAGTGTGTGAAGTCAAAATGGAGGTGTGTGAAGTCACAGAATGGAGGTGTGTGAAGTCACAGAATGGAGGTTTGTGAAGTCAAAATGGTGGTGTGTAACGTCACAAATAGAGGTGTGTGAAGTCACAGAATGTAGGTCTGTGAACTCAGAATGGAGGTGTGTGAAGTCACAGAATGGAGGTTTGTGAAATCATAGAATGAAGGTGTGTGAAGTCATAGAATGAAGGTGTGTGAAGTCAAAATGGAGGTGTGCGAACTCATAAAATGGAGATGTGTGAAGTCATGGAATGGAGTTTTGTGAAGTCCAAAAACAGAGGTGTGTGAAGTCAAACAATGTTAATGTGTGTGAAGTCACAGAATGGAGGTGTGTGAATTCAAAGAATGGAAGTGTGTGAAGTCAAAATGGAGGTGTGTGAAGTAACAGAATGGAGGTGTGTGAAGTCACAGAATGTAGGTGTGTGAAGTCATAGAATGGAGGTGTGTGAAGTCACAGAATGGAGGTGTGTGAAGTCAAAGAATGGAGGTGTGTGAAGTCAAAATGGAGGTGTGTGAACTCATAGAATGGAGGTTTGTGAACTCATAGAATGGAGGTGTGTGAAGTCATGCAATGGAGGTGTGTGAAGTCAAAGAATGGAGGTGTGTGAAGTCAAAGAATAAAGGTGTGTGAAGTCACAGAATGGAGGTGTGTGAAATCACAGAATGGAGGTGTGTGAAGTCAAAAATGTGGTGTGTAGAGTCACAAATGGAGGTGTGTGAACTCATAGAATGGAGGTGTGTGAAGTCAAAGAATGGAGGTGTGTGAAGTCATGGAATGGAGGTGTGTGAAGTCACAGAATGGAGGTGTGTGAAGTCATAGAATGGAGGTGTGTGAAGTCATAAAATGGATGTTTCTGAATAAGTATGAATGTCTGTGAAGTCATAGAATGGAGGTATATGAAGTCAAAATGGAGGTGTGTGAACTCATAGAATGGAGGTCTGCGACCTCATAGAATGGAGGTGTGTGAAGTCATGGTATAAAGATGTGTGAAGTCAAAGAATGCATTGTGTGAAGTCAAACAATAAAGGTGTGTGAAGTCACAGAATGGAGGTGTGTGAAATCACAGAATGGAGGTGTGTGAAGTCTTGGAATGTAGGTGTGTGAAGTCACAGAATGCAGGTGTGTGAAGTCAGAATGGAGTTGTGTGAAGTCATAAAATAGAGGTGTGTGAAGTCACAAGGGAGGTGTGTGAAATCATAGAATGGAGGTGTGTGAAGTCATAGAATGGAGGTGTGTGAAGTCACAAGGGAGGTGTGTGAAATCATAGAATGGAGGTGTGTGAAGTCACAGTATGGAGGTGTGTGAAGTCATAGAATGGAGGTGTGTGAAGTCAAAATGGAGGTGTGCGAACTCATAAAATGGAGATGTGTGAAGTCATGGAATGGAGTTGTGTGAAGTCCAAAAATAGAGGTGTGTGAAGTCAAAGAATGGAGGTGTGTGAATTCAAAGAATGGAAGTGTGTGAAGTCAAAATGGAGGTGTGTGAAGTAACAGAATGGAGGTGTGTGAAATCACAGAATGTAGGTGTGTGAAGTCATAGAATGGAGGTGTGTGAAGTCACAGAATGGAGGTGTGTGAAGTCACAGAATGGAGGTGTGTGAAGTCAAAATGGAGGTGTGTGAACTCATAGAATGGAGGTTTGTGAACTCATAGAATGGAGGTGTGTGAAGTCATGCAATGGAGGTGTGTGAAGTCAAAGAATGGAGGTGTGTGAAGTCAAACAATAAAAGTGTGTGAAGTCACAGAATGGAGGTGTGTGAAATCACAGAATGGAGGTGTGTGAAGTCAAAAATGTGGTGTGTAGAGTCACAAATGGAGGTGTGTGAACTCATAGAATGGAGGTGTGTGAAGTCAAAGAATGGAGGTGTGTGAAGTCATAGAATGGATGTGGGTGAATTCATACAATGGATGTTCCTGAAGTAAGAATGTAGGTGTGTGATGTCATAGAATGGAGGTGTGTGAAGTCAAAATGGTGGTGTGTGAACTCATAGAAGGGATGTGTGTGAACTGATAGAGTAGACGTGTGTGAAGTCATGGAATGGAGGTGTGTGAAGTCAAAGAATGGAGGTGTGTGAAGTCAAACAATGGAGGTGTACGAAGTCACAGAATGGAGGTGTGTGAAGTCACAGAATGGAAGTGTGTGAAGTCAAAATGGAGGTGTGTGAAGTCACAGAATGGAGGTGTGTGAAGTCACAGAATGGAGGTTTGTGAAGTCAAAATGGTGGTGTGTAACGTCACAAATAGAGGTGTGTGAAGTCACAGAATGTAGGTCTGTGAACTCAAAATGGAGGTGTGTGAAGTCAAAGAATGGAGGTGTGCGAAGTCAAAGAATATAGGTGTGTGAAGTCATATAATGGAGGTGTGTGGAGTCAGAGAATGGAGGTGTGTGAAATCATAGAATGAAGGTGTGTGAAGTCACGGAATGAAGGTGTGTTAAGTCACAGAACGGAGGTGTGTGAACTAAGAATGGAGGTGTGTGAAGTCCCAGAATGGAGGTGTGGGAAGTCATAGAATGGAGTTGTGTGAAGTCACAGAACGGAGGGGTGTGAATTCATAGAATGGAGGTGTGTGAAGTCATAGAATGGAGGTGTGTGAACTCACAATGGAGGTGTGTGCAGTCAAAGAATGGAGGTGTGTGAAGTCATAGAATGGAAGTGTGTGAAATCATAGAATGGAGGTGTGTGAAGCCAGAATTGAGGTGTGTGAAGTCACAGAATTGAGGTGTGTGAACTGAGAATGGAGGTGTGTGAAGTCACAGAATGGAGGTTTGTGAAATCATAGAATGAAGGTGTGTGAAGTCATAGAATGAAGGTGTGTGAAGTCAAAATGGAGGTGTGCGAACTCATAAAATGGAGATGTGTGAAGTCATGGAATGGAGTTTTGTGAAGTCCAAAAACAGAGGTGTGTGAAGTCAAACAATGTTAATGTGTGTGAAGTCACAGAATGGAGGTGTGTGAATTCAAAGAATGGAAGTGTGTGAAGTCAAAATGGAGGTGTGTGAAGTAACAGAATGGAGGTGTGTGAAGTCACAGAATGTAGGTGTGTGAAGTCATAGAATGGAGGTGTGTGAAGTCACAGAATGGAGGTGTGTGAAGTCAAAGAATGGAGGTGTGTGAAGTCAAAATGGAGGTGTGTGAACTAATAGAATGGAGGTTTGTGAACTCATAGAATGGAGGTGTGTGAAGTCATGCAATGGAGGTGTGTGAAGTCAAAGAATGGAGGTGTGTGAAGTCAAACAATAAAGGTGTGTGAAGTCACAGAATGGAGGTGTGTGAAATCACAGAATGGAGGTGTGTGAAGTCAAAAATGTGGTGTGTAGAGTCACAAATGGAGGTGTGTGAACTCATAGAATGGAGGTGTGTGAAGTCAAAGAATGGAGGTGTGTGAAGTCATGGAATGGAGGTGTGTGAAGTCACAGAATGGAGGTGTGTGAAGTCATAGAATGGAGGTGTGTGAAGTCATAAAATGGATGTTTCTGAATAAGTATGAATGTCTGTGAAGTCATAGAATGGAGGTGTATGAAGTCAAAATGGAGGTGTGTGAACTCATAGAATGGAGGTCTGAGACCTCATAGAATGGAGGTGTGTGAAGTCATGGTATAAAGATGTGTGAAGTCAAAGAATGCATTGTTTGAAGTCAAACAATAAAGGTGTGTGAAGTCACAGAATGGAGGTGTGTGAAATCACAGAATGGAGGTGTGTGAAGTCTTAGAATGTAGGTGTGTGAAGTCACAGAATGCAGGTGTGTGAAGTCAGAATGGAGTTGTGTGAAGTCATAAAATGGAGGTGTGTGAAGTCACAAGGGAGGTGTGTGAAATCATAGAATGGAGGTGTGTGAAGTCATAGAATGGAGGTGTGTGAAGTCACAAGGGAGGTGTGTGAAATCATAGAATGGAGGTGTGTGAAGTCACAGTATGGAGGTGTGTGAAGTCATAGAATGGAGCTGTGTGAAGTCAGATTGGAGGTGTGTGAAGTCACAGAATGGAGGTGTGTGATCTCAGAATGGAGGAGTTTGAAATCACAGAATGGAGGTGTGTGAAGTCATAGAATGGAGGTGTGTGATCATAGAATGGATGTTTGTGAAGTAAGAATGAAGGTGTGTTAAGTCATAGAATGGAGGTGTGTGAAGGCACAGAATGGAGGTGTGAAGTCATAGAATGAGGCTGTGTGAAGTCATACTGGAGGTGTGTGAAGTCATAGAATGGAGGTGTGTGAAATCACAATGGTGGTGTGTGAAGTCATAATGGAGGTGTGTGAAGTCACAGAATTGAGGTGTGTGAAGTCACAGAATAGAGGTGTGTGAAGTCATAGAATGGAGGTGTGTGAAGTCATAGAATGGAGGTGTGTGATCATAGAATGGATGTTTGTGAAGTAAGAATGAAGGTGTGTTAAGGCATAGAATGGAGGTGTGTGAAGGCACAGAATGGAGGTGTGTGAAGTCATAGAATGAGGCTGTGTGAAGTCATAATGGAGGTGTGTGAAGTCATAGAATGGAGGTGTGTGAAATCACAATGGAGGTGTGTGAAGTCCAAGAATGGAGGTGTGTGAAGTCATAGAAAGGAATCGTGTGAAGTCATAGAATGGAGGTGTGTGAAGCCAGAATTGAGGTGTGTGAAGTCACAGAATTGAGGTGTGTGAACTCAGAATGGAGGTGTGTGAAGTCACAGAATGGAGGTTTGTAAAGTCATAGAATGGAGGTGTGTGAAGTCATAGAATGGATGTTTCTGAAGTAGAATGAAGGTGTGTGAAGTCACAGAATGTAGGTGTGTGAAGTCAAAATGGAGGTGTGCGAACTCTTAAAATGGAGATGCGTGAAGTCATGGAATGGAGGTGTGTGATGTCCAAAAATGGAGGTGTGGGAAGTCAAACAATGGTGGTGTGTGAAGTCACAGAATGGAGGTGTGTGAAGTCAAAGAATGGAAGTGTGTGAAGTCAAAATTGAGGCGTGTGAAGTCACAGAATGGAGGTGTGTGAAGTCACAGAATGGAGGTGTGTGAAGTCATAGAATGGAGGTGTGTGAAGTCACAGAATGGAGATGTGTGTAGTCACAGAATGGAGATGTGTGAAGTCACAGAATGGAGGTGTGTGAACTCAGAGAATGGAGGTGTGTGAACTCAGAATGGAGGTGTGTGAAGTCACAGAACGGAGATTTGTGAAGTCATAGAATGGAGGTGCGTGAAGTCATAGAATGGATGTTGCTGAAGTAAGAATGAAGGTGTGTGAAGTCATAGAATGGAGGTGTGTGAAGTCAAAATGGAGGTGTGTGAAGTCATAGAATGGAGGTGTGTGAAGTCATGGAATGGAGGTGTGTGAAGTCAAAGAATGGAGGTGTGTGAAGTCAAACAATAAAGGTGTGTGAAGTCACAGAATGGAGGTGTGTGAAATCACAGAATGCAGGTTTGTGAATTCAAAAAGGTGGTGTGTAGAGTCACAAATGGAGGTGTGTGAACTCATACAATGGAGGTGTGTGAAGTGAAAGAATGGAGGTGTGTGAAGTCATCGAATGGAAGTGTGGGAAGTCAAGGAATTTAGGTGTGTGAAGCCACAGAATGGAGGTGTGTGAAGTAGGAATGGAGTTGTGTGAAGTCAGAGAATGGAGGTGTGTGAAGTCAGAATGGAGGTGTGTGAAGTCATACAATGGAGGTGTGTGAAGTCAGAATGGAAGTGTGTGAACTCATAGAATGGAGGTGTGTGAAGTCACAATGGAGGTGTGTGAAGTCATAGAATGGAGGTGTGTGAACTCAGAATGGAGGTGTGTGAAGTCACAGAATGGAGGTGTGTGAAGTCATAGAATGGAGGTGTGTGAAGTCAGAATGCAGATGTGTGAAGTCATAGAATGGAGGTGTGTGAAGTCAGAATGGAGTTGTGTGAAGTCATTGAATGGAGGTGTGTGAAGTCAGAATGGAGGTGTGTGAAGTCATAGAATGGAGGTGTGTGAAGTCAGAATGGAGGTGTGTGAACTCATATAATGGAGGTGTGTGAAGCCACAATGGAGGTGTGTGAAGTCATAGAATGGAGGTGAGTGAGTTCATACAATGGATGTTCCTGAAGTAAGAATGTAGGTGTGTGAAGTCATAGAATGGAGGTGTGTGAAGTCAAAATGGTGGTGTGTGAACTCATAGAATGGATGTGTGTGAACTGATAGAGTAGAGGTGTGTGAAGTCATGGAATGGAGGTGTGTGAAGTCAAAGAATGGAGGTGTGTGAAGTCAAACAATGGAGGTGCGCGAAGTCACAGAACGGAGGTTTGTGAACTCAGAATGGAGGTGTGTGAAGTCCCAGAATGGAGGTGTGGGAAGTCATAGAATGGAGTTGTGTGAAGTCACAGAATGGAGATGTGTGAATTCATAGAATGGAGGTGTGTGAAGTCATAGAATGGAGGTGTGTGAAGTCACAGAATGGAGGTGTGTGAAGACAAAGAATAGAGGTGTGTGAAGTCACAGAATGGAGGTGTGTGAACTCACAATGGAGGTGTGTGAAGTCAAAGAATGGAGGTGTGTGAAGTCATAGAATGGAAGTGTGTGAAGTCATAGAATGGAGGTGTGTGAAGCCAGAATTGAGTTGTGTGAAGTCACAGAATTGAGGTGTGTAAACTCAGAATGGAGGTGTGTGAAGTCACAGAATGGAGGTTTGTGAAATCATAGAATGGAGGTGTGTGAAGTCATAGAACGGATGTTTCTGAAGTAGAATGAAGGTGTGT
This sequence comes from Megascapheus bottae, assembly GCA_024803745.1. Lineage (NCBI taxonomy): Eukaryota > Metazoa > Chordata > Mammalia > Rodentia > Geomyidae > Megascapheus > Megascapheus bottae. The sequence continues at coordinate 80,258 of JANJXV010001227.1, read as the reverse complement.
GAAGTCATAGAATGGAGGTGTGTGAAGTCAAAATGGAGGTGTGCGAATGCATAAAATGGAGATGTGTGAAGTCATGGAATGCAGGTGTGTGCAGTCCAAAAATAGAGGTGTGTGAAGTCAAACAATGTTAATGTGTGTGAAGTCACAGAATGGAGGTGTGTGAATTCAAAGAATGGAAGTGTGTGAAGTCAAAATGGAGGTGTGTGAAGTAACAGAATGGAGGTGTGTGAAGTCACAGAATGTAGGTGTGTGAAGTCATAGAATGGAGGTGTGTGAAGTCACAGAATGGAGGTGTGTGAAGTCACAGAATGGAGGTGTGTGAAGTCAAAATGGAGGTGTGTGAACTCATAGAATGGAGGTTTGTGAACTCATAGAATGGAGGTGTGTGAAGTCATGAAATGGAGGTGTGTGAAGTCAAAGAATGGAGGTGTGTGAAGTCAAACAATAAAGGTGTGTGAAGTCACAGATTGGAGGTGCGTGAAATCACAGAATGGAGGTGTGTGAAGTCAAAAATGTGGTGTGTAGAGTCACAAATGGAGGTGTGTTAACTCATAGAATGGAGGTGTGAGAAGTCAAAGAATGGAGGTGTGTGAAGTCATGGATTGGAGGTGTGTGAAGTCACAGAATGGAGGTGTGTGAAGTCATAGAATGGAGGTGTGTGAAGTCATAGAATGGATGTTTCTGAAGTAAGAATGAAGGTGTGTGAAGTCATAGAATGGAGGTGTGTGAAGTCAAAATGGAGGTGTGTGAACTCATAGAATGGAGGTCTGAGAACTCATAGAATGGAGGTGTGTGAAGTCATGGAATAAAGGTGTGTGAAGTCAAAGAATGCAGGTGTGTGAAGTCACAGAATGGAGATGTGGAAGTCATAGAATGGAGGTGTGTGAAGTCAGAATGGAGGTGTTTGAAGTCATAGAATGGAGGTGTGTGAAGTCATAATGTAGGTGTGTGAAGTCACAGAATTGAGGTGTGTGAAATCACAGAATGGAGGTGTGTAAAATCATAGAATGGAGGTGTGTGAAGTCATAGAATGGAGGTGTGTGAAGTCATAATGTAGGTGTGTGAACTCACAGAATTGAGGTGTGTGAAGTCACAGAATGGAGATGTGTGAAGGCACAGAATGGAGGTGTGTGAAGTCATAAAATGGAGCTGTGTGAAGTGAGAATGGAGGTGTGTGAAGTCATAGAATGGAGGTGTGTGAACTCACAATGGAGATGTGTGAAGTTAAAAAATGGAGGTGTGTGAAGTCAAAAATGGAAGTGTGTGAAGTCATAGAATGGAGGTGTGTGAAGTCATAGAATGGAGGTGTGTGAAGTCATAGAATGGAGGTGTGTGAAGTCACAGAATTGATGTTTTTGAAGTCAGAATGGAGGTGTGTGAAGTCAGAATGGAGGTTTGTGAAGTCATAGAATGGAGGTGTGTGAAGTCATAGAATGGAGGTGTGTGAAGTCATAGAATGGAGGTGTGTGAAATCATAGAATGGAGGTGTGGGAAGGCATAGAGTGGAGCTGTGTGAAGTCAGATTGGAGGTGTGCGAAGTCACAGAATGGAGGTGTGTGAAGTCATTGAATGGAGCTGGGTGAAGTCAGAATGGAGGTGTGTGAAGTCACAGAACTGAGGTGTGTGAACTCAGAACAGATGTGTGTGAAGTCACAGAATCTAGGTGTGTGAAGTCATAGAATGGAGGTGTGTGAAGTCATAGAATGGAGGTGTGTGAAGTCATACTGGAGGTTTGTGAAGTCACAGAATTGAGGTGTGTGAAGTCACAGAATGGAGGTGGGTGAAGTCATAGAATACAGGTGTGTGAAGTCAGAACGGACGTGTGTGAAGTCAGAGAATGGAGGTGCTGCGTTAAGTCACAGAATGGAGGTTTGTGAACCCAGAATGGAGGTGTGTGAAGTCAAAGAATGGAAGTGTGTGAAGTCATAGAATGGAGGTGTGTGAAGTCATAGAATGGAGGTGTGTGAAGTCATAGAATGGAGGTGTGTGAAGTCACAGAATTGATGTTTTTGAAGTCAGAATGGAGGTGTGTGAAGTCAGAATGGAGGTTTGTGAAGTCATAGAATGGAGGTGTGTGAAGTCATAGAATGGAGGTGTGTGAAGTCATAGAATGGAGGTGTGTGAAATCATAGAATGGAGGTGTGGGAAGGCATAGAGTGGAGCTGTGTGAAGTCAGATTGGAGGTGTGCGAAGTCACAGAATGGAGGTGTGTGAAGTCATTGAATGGAGCTGGGTGAAGTCAGAATGGAGGTGTGTGAAGTCACAGAATTGAGGTGTGTGAACTCAGAACAGATGTGTGTGAAGTCACAGAATCTAGGTGTGTGAAGTCAAAGAATGGAGGTGTGTGAAGTCATAGAATGGAGGTGTGTGAAGTCATACTGGAGGTTTGTGAATTCACAGAATTGAGGTGTGTGAAGTCACAGAATGGAGGTGGGTGAAGTCATAGAATACAGGTGTGTGAAGTCAGAACTGACGTGTGTGAAGTCACAGAATGGAGGTGCGTTAAGTCACAGAATGGAGGTTTGTGAACCCAGAATGGAGGTGTGTGAAGTCATAGAACGGATGTTTCTGAAGTAGAATGAAGGTGTGTGAAGTCATAGAATGGAGGTGTGTGAAGTCAAAATGGAGGTGTGCGAACTCATAAAATGAAGATGTGTGAAGTCATGGAATGGAGGTGTGTGAAGTTCAAAAATAGAGGTGTGTGAAGTCAAACAATGTTAATGTGTGTGAAGTCACAGAATGGAGGTGTGTGAATTCAAGGAATGGAAGTGTGTGAAGTCAAAATGGAGGTGTGTGAAGTAACAGAATGGAGGTGTGTGAAGTCACAGAATGTAGGTGTGTGAAGTCATAGAATGGAGGTGTGTGAAGTCACAGAATGGAGGTGTGTGAAGTCACAGAATGGAGGTGTGTGAAGTCAAAATGGAGGTGTGTGAACTCATAGAATGGAGGTTTATGAACTCATAGAATGGAGGTGTGTGAAGTCATGCAATGGAGGTGTATGAAGTCAAAGAATGGAGGTGTGTGAAGTCAAACAATAAAGGTGTGTGAAGTCACAGAATGGAGGTGTGTGAAATCAAAGAATGGAGGTGTGTGAAGTCAAAAATGTGGTGTGTAGAGTCACAAATGGAGGTGTGTGAACTCATAGATTGGAGGTGTGTGAAGTCAAAGAATGGAGGTGTGTGAAGTCATGGAATGGAGGTGTGTGAAGTCACAGAATGGAGGTGTGTGAAGTCATAGAATGGAGGTGTGTGAAGTCATAGAATGGATGTTTCTGAATACGAATGAATGCGTGTGAAGTCATAGAATGGAGGTGTATGAAGTCAAAATGGAGGTGTGTGAACTCATAGAATGGAGGTCTGAGGACTCATAGAATGGAGTTGTGTGAAGTCATGGAATAAAGGTGTGTGAAGTCAAGGAATTCATTGTGTGAAGTCAAACAATAAAGGTGTGTGAAGTCACAGAATGGAGGTGTGTGAAAGCACAGAATGGATTTGTGTGAAGTCATGGAATGGAGGTGTGTGAACTCATATAATGGAAGTGTGTGAAGTCACAATGGAGGTGTGTGAAGTCATAGAATGGAGGTGAGTGAGTTCATACAATGGATGTTCCTGAAGTAAGAATGTAGGTGTGTGAAGTCATAGAATGGAGGTGTGTGAAGTCAAAATGATGGTGTGTGAACTCATAGCATGGATGTGTGTGAACTGATAGAGTAGAGGTGTGTGAAGTCATGGAATGGAGGTGTGTGAAGTCAAAGAATGGAGGTGTGTGAAGTCAAACAATGGAGGTGTGCGAAGTCACAGAACGGAGGTTTGTGAACTCAGAATGGAGGTGTGTGAAGTCCCAGAATGGAGGTGTGGCAAGTCATAGAATGGAGTTGTGTGAAGTCACAGAATGGAGATGTGTGAATTCATAGAATGGAGGTGTGTGAAGTCATAGAATGGAGGTGTGTGAAGTCACAGAATGGAGGTGTGTGAAGACAAAGAATAGAGGTGTGTGAAGTCACAGAATGGAGGTGTGTGAACTCACAATGGAGGTGTGTGAAGTCAAAGAATGGAGGTGTGTGAAGTCATAGAATGGAAGTGTGTGAAGTCATAGAATGGAGGTGTGTGAAGCCAGAATTGAGTTGTGTGAAGTCACAGAAATGAGGTGTGTAAACTCAGAATGGAGGTGTGTGAAGTCACAGAATGGAGGTTTGCGAAATCATAGAATGGAGGTGTGTGAAGTCATAGAACGGATGTTTCTGAAGTAGAATGAAGGTGTGTGAAGTCATAGAATGGAGGTGTGTGAACTCAAAATGGAGGTGTGCGAATGCATAAAATGGAGATGTGTGAAGTCATGGAATGCAGGTGTGTGCAGCACAAAAATAGAGGTGTGTGAAGTCAAACAATGTTAATGTGTGTGAAGTCACAGAATGGAGGTGTGTGAATTCAAAGAATGAAAGTGTGTGAAGTCAAAATGGAGGTGTGTGAAGTAACAGAATGGAGGTGTGTGAAGTCACAGAATGTAGGTGTGTGAAGTCATAGAATGGAGGTGTGTGAAGTCACAGAATGGAGGTGTGTGAAGTCACAGAATGGAGGTGTGTGAAGTCAAAATGGAGGTGTGTGAACTCATAGAATGGAGGTTTGTGGACTCATAGAATGGAGGTGTGTGAAGTCATGCAATGGAGGTGTGTGAAGTCAAAGAATGGAGGTGTGTGAAGTCAAACAATAAAGGTGTGTGAAGTCACAGATTGGAGGTGCGTGAAATCACAGAATGGAGGTGTGTGAAGTCAAAAATGTGGTGTGTAGAGTCACAAATGGAGGTGTGTTAACTCATAGAATGGAGGTGTGAGAAGTCAAAGAATGGAGGTGTGTGAAGTCATGGATTGGAGGTGTGTGAAGTCACAGAATGGAGGTGTGTGAAGTCATAGAATGGAGGTGTGTGAAGTCATAGAATGGATGTTTCTGAAGTAAGAATGAAGGTGTGTGAAGTCATAGAATGGAGGTGTGTGAAGTCAAAATGGAGGTGTGTGAACTCATAGAATGGAGGTCTGAGAACTCATAGAATGGAGGTGTGTGAAGTCATGGAATAAAGGTGTGTGAAGTCAAAGAATGCAGGTGTGTGAAGTCACAGAATGGAGGTGTGGAAGTCATAGAATGGAGGTGTGTGAAGTCAGAATGGAGGTGTTTGAAGTCATAGAATGGAGGTGTGTGAAGTCATAATGTAGGTGTGTGAAGTCACAGAATTGAGGTGTGTGAAGTCACAGAATGGAGGTGTGTAAAGTCATAGAATGGAGGTGTGTGATGTCATAGAATGGAGGTGTGTTAAGTCATAATGTAGGTGTGTGAACTCACAGAATTGAGGTGTGTGAAGTCACAGAATGGAGATGTGTGAAGGCACAGAATGGAGGTGTGTGAAGTCATAAAATGGAGCTGTGTGAAGTGAGAATGGAGGTGTGTGAAGTCATAGAATGGAGGTGTGTGAACTCACAATGGAGATGTGTGAAGTTAAAAAATGGAGGTGTGTGAAGTCAAAAATGGAAGTGTGTGAAGTCATAGAATGGAGGTGTGTGAAGTCATAGAATGGAGGTGTGTGAAGTCATAGAATGGAGGTGTGTGAAGTCACAGAATTGATGTTTTTGAAGTCAGAATGGAGGTGTGTGAAGTCAGAATGGAGGTTTGTGAAGTCATAGAATGGAGGTGTGTGAAGTCATAGAATGGAGGTGTGTGAAGTCATAGAATGGAGGTGTGTGAAATCATAGAATGGAGGTGTGGGAAGGCATAGAGTGGAGCTGTGTGAAGTCAGATTGGAGGTGTGCGAAGTCACAGAATGGAGGTGTGTGAAGTCATTGAATGGAGCTGGGTGAAGTCAGAATGGAGGTGTGTGAAGTCACAGAATTGAGGTGTGTGAACTCAGAACAGATGTGTGTGAATCACAGAATCTAGGTGTGTGAAGTCAAAGAATGGAGGTGTGTGAAGTCATAGAATGGAGGTGTGTGAAGTCATACTGGAAGTTTGTTAATTCACAGAATTGAGGTGTGTGAAGTCACAGAATGGAGGTGGGTGAAGTCATAGAATACAGGTGTGTGAAGTCCGAACGGACGTGTGTGAAGTCACAGAATGGAGGTTTGTGAACCCAGAATGGAGGTGTGTGAAGTCATAGAACGGATGTTTCTGAAGTAGAATGAAGGTGTGTGAAGTCATAGAATGGAGGTGTGTGAAGTCAAAATGGAGGTGTGCGAACTCATAAAATGAAGATGTGTGAAGTCATGGAATGGAGGTGTGTGAAGTTCAAAAATAGAGGTGTGTGAAGTCAAACAATGTTAATGTGTGTGAAGTCACAGAATGGAGGTGTGTGAATTCAAAGAATGGAAGTGTGTGAAGTCAAAATGGAGGTGTGTGAAGTAACAGAATGGAGGTGTGTGAAGTCACAGAATGTAGGTGTGTGAAGTCATAGAATGGAGGTGTGTGAAGTCACAGAATGGAGGTGTGTGAAGTCACAGAATGGAGGTGTGTGAAGTCAAAATGGAGGTGTGTGAACTCATAGAATGGAGGTTTATGAACTCATAGAATGGAGGTGTGTGAAGTCAAAATGGAGGTGTGCGAACTCATAAAATGAAGATGTGTGAAGTCATGGAATGGAGGTGTGTGAAGTTCAAAAATAGAGGTGTGTGAAGTCAAACAATGTTAATGTGTGTGAAGTCACAGAATGGAGGTGTGTGAATTCAAAGAATGGAAGTGTGTGAAGTCAAAATGGAGGTGTGTGAAGTAACAGAATGGAGGTGTGTGAAGTCACACAATGTAGGTGTGTGAAGTCATAGAATGGAGGTGTGTGAAGTCACAGAATGGAGGTGTGTGAAGTCACAGAATGGAGGTGTGTGAAGTCAAAATGGAGGTGTGTGAACTCATAGAATGGAGGTTTATGAACTCATAGAATGGAGGTGTGTGAAGTCATGCAATGGAGGTGTATGAAGTCAAAGAATGGAGGTGTGTGAAGTCAAACAATAAAGGTGTGTGAAGTCACAGAATGGAGGTGTGTGAAATCAAAGAATGGAGGTGTGTGAAGTCAAAAATGTGGTGTATAGAGTCACAAATGGAGGTGTGTGAACTCATAGATTGGAGGTGTGTGAAGTCAAAGAATGGAGGTGTGTGAAGTCATGGAATGGAGGTGTGTGAAGTCACAGAATGGAGGTGTGTGAAGTCATAGAATGGAGGTGTGTGAAGTCATAAAATGGATGTTCCTGAATACGAATGAATGTGTGTGAAGTCATAGAATGGAGGTGTATGAAGTCAAAATGGAGGTGTGTGAACTCATAGAATGGAGGTCTGAGGACTCATAGAATGGAGTTGTGTGAAGTCATGGAATAAAGGTGTGTGAAGTCAAGGAATTCATTGTGTGAAGTCAAACAATAAAGGTGTGTGAAGTCACAGAATGGAGGTGTGTGAAAGCACAGAATGGATTTGTGTGAAGTCATGGAATGGAGGTGTGTGAAATCACAGAATGGAGGTGTGTGAAGTCGGAATGGAGTTGTGTGAAGTCATAGAATGGAGGTGTGTGAAGTCACAAGGGAGGTGTGTGAAATCATAGAATGGAGGTGTGTGAAGTCATCGAATGGAGGTGTGTGAAGTCATGGAATGGATGTGTGTGAAGTCATGGAATGGAGGTGTGTGAAGTCAGAATGGTGTTGTGTGAAGTCATAGAATGGAGGTGTGTGAAGTCACAAGGGAGGTGTGTGAAATCATAGAATGGATGTGTGTGAAGTCACAGTATGGAGGTGTGTGAAGTCATAGAATGGAGCTGTGTGCAGTCAGATTGGAGGTGTGTGAAGTCACAGAATGGAGGTGTGTGAACTCAGAATGGAGGTGTGTGAAGTCATCGAATGGAGGTGTGTGAAGTCATGGAATGGATGTGTGTGAAGTCATGGAATGGAGGTGTGTGAAGTCAGAATGGTGTTGTGTGAAGTCACAGAATGGAGGTGTGTGAAGTCATAATGGAGGTGTGTGAACTCACAGAATTGAGGTGCGTGAAGTCACAGAATGGAGGTGTGTGAAGTCATAGAATGGAGGTGTGTGAAGCCATAGAATGGACGTGTGTGATCATAGAATGGATGTTTGTGAAGTAAGAATGAAGGTGTGTTAAGTCATAGAATGGAGGTGTGTGAAGGCACAGAATGGAGGTGTGTGAAGTCATAGAATGAGGCTGTGTGAAGTCATAATGGAGGTGTGTGAAGTCATATAATGGAGGTGTGTGAAATCACAATGGAAGTGCGTGAAGTCAAAGAATGCAGGTGTGTGAATTCATAGAAAGGAATTGTGTGAAGTCATAGAATGGAGGTGTGTGAAGTCACAGAATTGAGGTGTGTGAACTCAGAATGGAGGTGTGTGAAGTCACAGAATGGAGTTGTGGAAGTCATAGAATGGAGGTGTGTGAAGTCAGAATGAAGGTGTGTGAAGTTATAGAATGGAGGTGTTTGAAGTCATAATGGAGGTGTGTGAAGTCACAGAATTGAGGTGTGTGAAGTCACGGAATGGATTTGTGTAAAGTCATAAAATGGAGGTGTGTGAAGTCATAGAATGGAGGTGTGTGAAGTCATAGAATGAATGTTTGTGAAGTAAGAATGAAGGTGTGTTAAGTCATAAAATGGAGATGTGTGAAGGCACAGAATGGAGGTGTGTGAAGTAATAGAATGGAGCTGTGTGAAGTCAGAAAGGATGTGTGTGATGTCATAGAGTGGATGTGTGTGAACTCAAAATGGAGATGTGTGAAGTCAAAAAATGGAGTTGTGTGAAGTCAAAGAATGGAAGTGTGTGAAGTCATAGAATGGAGGTGTGTGAAGTCATAGAATGGAGGTGTGTGAAATCATAGAATGGAGGTGTGTGAAGTCACAGAATTGATGTTTGTGAAGTCAGAATGGAGGTGTGTGAAGTCAGAATGGAGGTTTGTGAAGTCATAGAATGGAGGTGTGTGAAGTCGTAGAATGGAGGTGTGTGAAGTCATAGAATGGAGGTGTGTGAAGTCAGAATGCAGGTGTGTGAACTCATAGAATGGAGGTGTGTGAAGTCATAGAATGGAGGTGTGTGAAGTCACAGAATGGAGGTGTGTGAACTCATAGAATGGAGGTGTGTGAAGTCAAAGAATGGAGGTGTGTGAAGTCATAGAATTGATGTTTGTGAAGTAAGAATGAAGGTGTGTTAAGTCCTAGAATGTAGATGTGTGAAGGCACAGAATGGAGGTGTGTGAAGTCATAGAATGGAGCTGTGTGAAGTCAGAATGGAGGTGTGTGAAGTCAAAGAATGAAGGTGTGTGAACTCACAATGGAGATGTGTGAAGTCAAATAATGCAGGTGTGTGAAGTCAAAGAATGGAAGTGTGTGAAGTCATAGAATGGCGGTGTGCGAAGTCACAGATTTGATGTTTGTGCAGTCAGAATGGAGGTGTGTGAAGTCAGAATGGAGGTTTGTGAAGTCATAGAATGGAGGTGTGTGAAGTCGTAGAATGGATGTGTGTGAAGTCAAAGAATTGATGTTTGTGAAGTGAGAATGGAGGTGTGTGAACTCACAATGGAGGTGTGTGAAGTCAAAGAATGGAGGTGTGTGAAGTCACAGATTTGATGTTTGTGAAGTCAGAAAGGAGGTGTGTGAAGTCAGAATGGAGGTGTGTGAAGTCACAGAATGGAGGTGTGTGAAGTCACAATGCAGGTGTGTGAACTCATAGAATGGAGGTGTGTGAAGTCACAGAATGGAGGTGTGTGAAGTCATAGAATGGAGGTGTGTGAAGTCATAGAATGGAGGTGTGTGAAGTCATAGAATGGAGGTGTGTGAAGTCATACAATGGAGGTTTGTGAAGTCATAGAATGGAGGTGGGTGAATTCATACAATGGATGTTCCTGAAGTAAGAATGTATGTGTGTGAGGTCATAGAATGGAGGTGTGTGAAGTCAAACAATAAAAGTGTGTGAATTCACAGAATGGAGGTCTGTGAAGTCATAGAATGGAGGTGTGTGAAGTCACAGAATGGAGGTGTGTGAAGTCAAACAATAAAAGTGTGTGAAGTCACAGAATGGAGGTCTGTGAAGTCATAGAATGGAGGTGTGTTAAGTCACAGAATGGAGGTGTGTAAACTCAGAGAATGGAGGTGTGTGAACTCAGAATGGAGGTGTGTAAAGTCACAGAACGGAGATTTGTGAAGTCATAGAATGGAGGTACTTGCAGTCATAGAATGGATGTTTCTGAAGTAAGAATGAAGGTGTGTGAAGTCATAGAAGGGAGGTGTGTGAAGTCAAAATGGAGGTGTGTGAACTCATAGAATGGAGGTGTGTGAACTCATAGAATGGAGGTGTGTGAAGTCATGGAATGGAGGTGTGTGAAGTCAAAGAATGGAGGTGTGTGAAGTCAAACAATAAAGGTGTGTGAAGTCACAGAATGGAGGTGTGTGAAATCACAGAATGGAGGTTTGTGAAGTCAAAAAGGTGGTGTGTAGAGTCACAAATGGAGGTGTGTGAAGTCAGAATGGAGGTGTGTGAACTCATAGAATGGAGGTGTGTGAAGTCACATAATGGAGGTGTGTGAAGTCATCGAATGGAGGTGTGGGAAGTCATGGAATGGAGGTGTGTAAAGTCACAGAATGGAGGTGTGTGAAGTCAGAATGGAGTTGTGTGAAGTCATAGAATGGAGGTGTGTGAAGTCAGAATGGAGGTGTGGGAAGTCATGGAATGGAGGTGTGTGAAGTCAGAATGGAGGTGTGTGAACTCATAGAATGGAGGTGTGTGAAGTCACAATGGAGGTGTGTGAAGTCATAGAATGGAGGTGTGTGAAGTCACAGAATGGAGGTGTGTGAAGTCATAGAATGGAGCTGTGTGAAGTCAGATTGGAGGTGTGTGAAGTCACAGAATGGAGGTGTGTGAAGTCATAGAATGGAGGTGTGTGAAGTCATAAAATGGAGGTGTGTGAAGTCATAGAATGGATGTTTGTGAAGTAAGAATGAAGGTGTGTTAAGACCTAGAATGGAGATGTGTGAAGGCACAGAATGGAGGTGTGTGAAGTCATAGAATGGAGCTGTGTGAAGTCAGAATGGAGGTGTGTGAAGTCATAGAATGAAGGTGTGTGAACTCACAATTGAGATGTGTGAAGTCAAAGAATGGAGGTGTGTGAAGTCAAAGAATGGAAGTGTGTGAAGTCATAGAATGGAGGTGTGTGAAGTCATAGAATGGAGGTGTGTGAAGTCATAGAATGGAGGTGTGTGAAGTCATACAATGGAGGTTTGTGAAGTCATAGAATGGAGGTGGGTGAATTCATACAATGGATGTTCCTGAAGTAAGAATGTAGGTGTGTGAAGTCATAGAATGGAGGTGTGTGAAGTCAAAATGGTGGTGTGTGAACTCATAGAATGGATGTGTGTGAACTGATAGAGTAGAGATATGTGAAGTCATGGAATGGAGGTGTGTGAAGTCAAAGAATGGAGGTGTGTGAAGTCAAACAATGGAGGTGTGCGAAGTTACAGAATGGAGGTGTGTGAAGTCACAGAATGGAAGTGTGTGAAGTCAAAATGGAGGGGTGTGAAGTCACAGAATGGAGGTGTTTGAAGTCACAGAATGTAGGTGTGTGAACTCAAAATGGAGGTGTGTGAAGTCAAAGAATGGAGGTGTGCGAAGTCAAAGAATATAGGTGTGTGAAGTCATAGAATGGAGGTGTGTGAAGTCATAGAATGGAGGTGTGTGAAATCATAGAATGAAGGTGTATGAAGTCACGGAATGAAGGTGTGTTAAGTCACAGAACGGAGGTGTGTGAACTCAGAATGGAGGTGTGTGAAGTCCCAGAATGGAGGTGTGGGAAGTCATAGAATGGAGTTGTGTGAAGTCACAGAATGGAGATGTGTGAATTCATAGAATGGAGGTGTGTGAAGTCATAGAATGGAGGTGTGTGAAGCCACAGAATGGAGGTGTGTGAAGTCAAAGAATGGAGGTGCATGAAGTCACAGAATGGAGGTGTGTGAACTCACAATGGAGGTGTGTGAAGTCAAAGAATGGAGGTGTGTGAAGTCATAGAATGGAAGTGTGTGAAGTCATAGAATGGAGGTGTGTGAAGCCAGAATTGAGGTGTGTGAAGTCACAGAATTGGGGTGTGTGAACTCAGAATGGAGGTGTGTGAAGTCACAGAATGGAGGTTTGTGAAATCATAGAATGGAGGTGTGTGAAGTCATAGAACGGATGTTTCTGTAGTAGAATGAAGGTGTGTGAAGTCATAGAATAGAGGTGTGTGAAGTCAAAATGGAGGTGTGCGAACTCATAAAATGGAGATGTGTGAAGTCATGGAATGGAGGTGTGTGAAGTTCAAAAATAGAGGTGTGTGAAGTCAATGTTAATGTGTGTGAAGTCACAGAATGGAGGTGTGTGAATTCAAAGAATGGAAGTGTGTGAAGTCAAAATGGAGGTGTGTGAAGTAACAGAATGGAGGTGTGTGAAGTCAAAATGGAGGTGTGTGAACTCATAGAATGGAGGTGTGTGAAGTCACAGAATGTAGGTGTGTGAAGTCATAGAATGGAGGTGTGTGAAGTCACAGAATGGAGGTGTGTGAAGTCACAGAATGGAGGTTTATGAACTCATAGAATGGAGGTGTGTGAAGTCATGCAATGGAGGTGTATGAAGTCAAAGAATGGAGGTGTGTGAAGTCAAACAATAAAGGTGTGTGAAGGCACAGAATGAAGGTGTGTGAAATCAAAGAATGGAGGTGTGTGAAGTCAAAAATGTGGTGTGTAGAGTCACAAATGGAGGTGTGTGAACTCATAGAATGGAGGTGTGTGAAGTCAAAGAATGGAGGTGTGTGAAGTCATGGAATGGAGGTGTGTGAAGTCACAGAATGCAGGTGTGTGAAGTCATAGAATGGAGGTGTGTGAAGTCATAGAATGGATGTTTCTGAATACGAATGAATGTGTGTGAAGTCATAGAATGGAGGTGTATGAAGTCAAAATGGAGGTGTGTGAACTCATAGAATGGAGGTCTGAGAACTCATAGAATGGAGTTGTGTGAAGTCATGGAATAAAGGTGTGTGAAGTCAAGGAATGCATTGTGTGAAGTCAAACAATAAAGGTGTGTGAAGTCACAGAATGGAGGTGTGTGAAAGCACAGAAAGGATGTGTGTGCAGTCATGGAATGGAGGTGTGTGAAGTCACAGAATGGAGGTGTGTGAAGTCGGAATGGAGTTGTGTGAAGTCATGGAATGGATGTGTGTGAAGTCATGGAATGGAGGTGTGTGAAGTCACAGAATGGAGGTGTGTGAAGTCAGAATGGTGTTGTGTGAAGTCATAGAATGGAGGTGTGTGAAGTCACAAGGGAGGTGTGTGAAATCATAGAATGGATGTGTGCGAAGTCACAGTATGGAGGTGTGTGAAGTCATAGAATGGAGCTGTGTGAAGTCAGATTGGAGGTGTGTGAAATCACAGAATGGAGGTGTGTGAACTCAGAATGGAGGTGTGTGAAATCACAGAATGGAGGTGTGAAGTCATAGAATGGAGGTGTGTGAAGTCATAGAATGGAGGTGTGTGAAGTCATAATGGAGGTGTGTGAACTCACAGAATTGAGGTGCGTGAAGTCACAGAATGGAGGTGTGTGAAGTCATAGAATGGAGGTGTGTGAAGTCATAGAATGGAGGTGTGTGATCATAGAATGGATGTTTGTGAAGTAAGAATGAAGGTGTGTTAAGTCATAGAATGGAGGTGTGTGAAGGCACAGAATGGAGGTGTGTGAAGTCATAGAATGAGGCTGTGTGAAGTCATAATGGAGGTGTGTGAAGTCATATAATGGAGGTGTGTGAAATCACAATGGAGGTGTGTGAAGTCAAAGAATGGAGGTGTGTGAATTCATAGAAAGGAATTTTGTGAAGTCATAGAATGGAGGTGTGTGAAGTCACAGAATTGAGGTGTGTGAACTCAGAATGGAGGTGTGTGAAGTCACAGAATGGAGGTTTGTAAAGTCATAGAATGGAGGTGTGTGAAGTCATAGAATGGATGTTTCTGACGTAGAATGAAGGTGTGTGAAGTCATAGAATGTAGGTGTGTGAAGTCAAAATGGAGGTGTGCGAATTCATAAAATGGAGATGCGAGAAGTCATGGAATGTAGGTGTGTGAATTCCAAAAATGGAGGTGTGTGAATTCCAAAAATGGAGGTGTGTGAAGTCACAGAATGGAGGTGTGTGAAGTCAAAGAATGGAAGTGTGTGAAGTCAAAATTGAGGTGTGTGAAGTCACAGAATGGAGGTGTGTGAAGTCAGAATGGAGGTGTGTGACCTCATAGAATGGAGGTGTGTGAAGTCACAATGGAGGTATGTGAAGTCATAGAATGGTGGTGTGTGAAGTCACAGAATGGAGTTGTGGAAGTCATAGAATGGAGGTGTGTGAAGTCAGAATGGAGGTGTGTGAAGTCATATAATGGAGGTGTGTGAAGTCAGAATGGAGGTGTGTGAAGTCACGGAATGGAGGTGTGTAAAGTCATAGAATGGAGGTGTGTGAAGTCATAGAATGGAGGTGTGTGAAGTCATAGAATGAATGTTTGTGAAGTAAGAATGAAGGTGTGTTAAGTCATAAAATGGAGATGTGTGAAGGCACAGAATGGAGGTGTGTGAAGTAATAGAATGGAGCTATGTGAAGTCAGAATGGAGGTGTGTGATGTCATAGAGTGGAGGTGTGGGAACTCAAAATGGAGATGTGTGAAGTCAAAAAATGGAGTTGTGTGAAGTCAAAGAATGGAAGTGTGTGAAGTCATAGAATGGAGGTGTGTGAAGTCATAGAATGGAGGTGTGTGAAGTCACAGAATTGATGTTTGTGAAGTCAGAATGGAGGTGTGTGAAGTCAGAATGGAGGTTTGTCAAGTCATAGAATGGAGGTGTGTGAAGTCATAGAATGGAGGTGTGTGAAGTCATAGAATGGAGGTGTGTGAAGTCACAATGCAGGTGTGTGAACTCATAGAATGGAGGTGTCTGAAGTCAGAATGGAGTTGTGTGAAGTCATACAATGGAGGTGTGTGAAGTCAGAATTAAGGTGTGTGAAGTCATAGAATGGAGGTTTGTGAAGTCAGAATGGAGGTGTGTGAACTCATAGAATGGAGCTGTGTGAAGTCACAATGGAGGTGTGTGAAGTCATAGAATGGAGGTGTGTGAAGTCACAGAATGGAGGTGTGTGAACTGACAATGGAGGCGTGTAAAGTCCCAGAATGCAGGTGTGTGAAGTCAAACAATAAAGGTGTGTGAAGTCACAGAATGGAGGTCTGTGAAGTCATAGAATGGAGGTGTGTTAAGTCACAGAATGGAGGTGTGTGAAGTCAGATAATGGAGGTGTGTGAACTCAGAATGGAGGTGTGTGAAATCACAGAACGGAGATTTGTGAAGTCATAGAATGGAAGTGCGTGAAGTCATATAATGGATGTTCCTGAAGTAAGAATGAACGTGTGTGAAGTCATAGAATGTAGGTTTGTGAAGTCAAAATGGAGGTGTGTGAACTCATAGAATGGAGCTTTGTGAACTCATAGAATGGAGGTGTGTGAAGTCATGGAAAGGAGGTGAGTGAAGTCAAAGAATGGAGGTGTATGAAGTCATACAATAAAGGTGTGTGAAGTCACAGAATGGAGGTGTGTGAAATCACAGAATGGAGGTGTGTGAAGTCAAAAAGGTGGTGTGTAGAGTCACAAATGGAGGTGTGTGAACTCATAGAATGGAGGTGTGTGAAGTCAAAGAATGGAGGTGTGTGAAGTCATGGAATGGAGGTGTGTGAAGTCATGGAATGGAGGTATATGAAGTCACAGAATGGAGGTGTGTGAAGTCAGAATGGAGTTGTGTGAAATCATAGAATGGTGGTGTGTGAAGTCAGAATGGAGGTGTGTGAAGTCATAGAATGGAGGTGTGTGAAGTCAGAATGGAGGTGTGTGAACTCATAGAATGGAGGTGCGTGAAGTCACAGAATGGAGGTGTGTGAAGTCATAGAATGGAGGTGTGTGAAGTCATAGAATGGAGGTGTGTGATCATAGAATGGATGTTTGTGAAGTAAGAATGAAGGTGTGTTAAGTCATAGAATGGAGGTGGGTGAAGGCACAGAATGGAGGTGTGTGAAGTCATAGAATGAGGCTGTGTGAAGTCATAATGGAGGTGTGTGAAGTCATATAATGGAGGTGTGTGAAATCACAATGGAGGTGTGTGAAGTCAAAGAATGGAGGTGTGTGAATTCATAGAAGGGAATTGTGTGAAGTCATAGAATGGAGGTGTGTGAAGTCACAGAATTGAGGTGTGTGAACTCAGAATGGAGGTGTGTGAAGTCACAGAATGGAGGTTTGTAAAGTCATAGAATGGAGGTGTGTTAAGTCATACAATGGAGGTTTGTGAAGTCATAGAATGGAGGTGGGTGAATTCATACAATGGATGTTCCTGAAGTAAGAATGTAGGTGTGTGAAGTCATAGAATGGAGGTGTGTGAAGTCAAAATGGTGGTGTGTGAACTCATAGAATGGATGTGTGTGAACTGATAGAGTAGAGATATGTGAAGTCATGGAATGGAGGTGTGTGAAGTCAAAGAATGGAGGTGTGTGAAGTCAAACAATGGAGGTGTGCGAAGTTACAGAATGGAGGTGTGTGAAGTCACAGAATGGAAGTGTGTGAAGTCAAAATGGAGGGGTGTGAAGTCACAGAATGAAGGTGTTTGAAGTCACAGGATGTAGGTGTGTGAACTCAAAATGGAGGTGTGTGAAGTCAAAGAATGGAGGTGTGTGAAGTCACAGAATGTAGGTGTGTGAACTCACAATGGAGGAGTGTGAAGTGAAAGAATGGAGGTGTGCGAAGTCAAAGAATATAGGTGTGTGAAGTCATAGAATGGAGGTGTGTGAAGTCATAGAATGGAGGTGTGTGAAATCATAGAATGAAGGTGTATGAAGTCACGGAATGAAGGTGTGTTAAGTCACAGAACGGAGGTGTGTGAACTCAGATTGGAGGTGTGTGAAGTCCCAGAATGGAGGTGTGGGAAGTCATAGAATGGAGTTGTGTGAAGTCACAGAATGGAGATGTGTGAATTCATAGAATGGAGGTGTGTGAAGTCATAGAATGGAGGTGTGTGAAGTCACAGAATGGAGGTGTGTGAAGTCAAAGAATGGAGGTGCATGAAGTCACAGAATGGAGGTGTGTGAACTCACAATGGAGGTGTGTGAAGTCAAAGAATGGAGGTGTGTGAAGTCATAGAATGGAAGTGTGTGAAGTCATAGAATGGAGGTGTGTGAAGCCAGAATTGAGGTGTGTGAAGTCACAGAATTGAGGTGTGTGAACTCAGAATGGAGGTGTGCGAAGTCACAGAATGGAGGTTTGTGAAATCATAGAATGGAGGTGTGTGAAGTCACAGAATGTAGGTGTGTGAAGTCATAGAATGGAGGTGTGTGAAGTCACAGAATGGAGGTGTGTGAAGTCACAGAATGGAGATTTATGAACTCATAGAATGGAGGTGTGTGAAGTCATGCAATGGAGGTGTATGAAGTCAAAGAATGGAGGTGTGTGAAGTCAAACAATAAAGGTGTGTGAAGGCACAGAATGAAGGTGTGTGAAATCAAAGAATGGAGGTGTGTGAAGTCAAAAATGTGGTGTGTGGAGTCACAAATGGAGGTGTGTGAACTCATAGAATGGAGGTGTGTGAAGTCAAAGAATGGAGGTGTGTGAAGTCATGGAATGGAAGTGTGTGAAGTCACAGAATGGAGGTGTGTGAAGTCATAGAATGGAGGTGTGTGAAGTCATAGAATGGATGTTTCTGAATACGAATGAATGTGTGTGAAGTCATAGAATGGAGGTATATGAAGTCAAAATGGAGGTGTGTGAACTCATAGAATGGAGGTCTGAGAACTCATAGAATGGAGTTGTGTGAAGTCATGGAATAAAGGTGTGTGAAGTCAAGGAATGCATTGTGTGAAGTCAAACAATAAAGGTGTGTGAAGTCACAGAATGGAGGTGTGTGAAAGCACAGAAAGGATGTGTGTGCAGTCATGGAATGGAGGTGTGTGAAGTCACAGAATGGAGGTGTGTGAAGTCGGAATGGAGTTGTGTGAAGTCATAGAATGGAGGTGTGTGAAGTCACAAGGGAGGTGTGTGAAATCATAGAATGGAGGTGTGTGAAGTCATCGAATGGAGGTGTGTGAAGTCATGGAATGGATGTGTGTGAAGTCATGGAATGGAGGTGTGTGAAGTCACAGAATGGAGGTGTGTGAAGTCAGAATGGTGTTGTGTGAAGTCATAGAATGGAGGTGTGTGAAGTCACAAGGGAGGTGTGTGAAATCATAGAATGGATGTGTGTGAAGTCACAGTATGGAGGTGTGTGAAGTCATAGAATGCAGCTGTGTGAAGTCAGATTGGAGGTGTGTGAAGTCACAGAATGGAGGTGTGTGAACTCAGAATGGAGGTGTGTGAAATCACAGAATGGAGGTGTGAAGTCATAGAATGGAGGTGTGTGAAGTCATAGAATGGAGGTGTGTGAAGTCATAATGGAGGTGTGTGAACTCACAGAATTGAGGTGCGTGAAGTCACAGAATGGAGGTGTGTGAAGTCATAGAATGGAGGTGTGTGAAGTCATAGAATGGAGGTGTGTGATCATAGAATGGATGTTTGTGAAGTAAGAATGAAGGTGTGTTAAGTCATAGAATGGAGGTGTGTGAAGGCACAGAATGGAGGTGTGTGAAGTCATAGAATGAGGCTGTGTGAAGTCATAATGGAGGTGTGTGAAGTCATATAATGGAGGTGTGTGAAAACACAATGTAGGTGTGTGAAGTCAAAGAATGGAGCTGTGTGAATTCATAGAAAGGAATTGTGTGAAGTCATAGAATGGAGGTGTGTGAAGTCACAGAATTGAGGTGTGTGAACTCAGAATGGAGGTGTGTGAAGTCACAGAATGGAGGTTTGTAAAGTCATAGAATGGAGGTGTGTGAAGTCATACAATGGAGGTTTGTGAAGTCATAGAATGGAGGTGGGTGAATTCATACAATGGATGTTCCTGAAGTAAGAATGTAGGTGTGTGAAGTCATAGAATGGAGGTGTGTGAAGTCAAAATGGTGGTGTGTGAACTCATAGAATGGATGTGTGTGAACTGATAGAGTAGAGATATGTGAAGTCATGGAATGGAGGTGTGTGAAGTAAAAGAATGGAGGTGTGTGAAGTCAAACAATGGAGGTGTGCGAAGTTACAGAATGGAGGTGTGTGAAGTCACAGAATGGAAGTGTGTGAAGTCAAAATGGAGGGGTGTGAAGTCACAGAATGGAGGTGTTTGAAGTCACAGAATGTAGGTGTGTGAACTCAAAATGGAGGTGTGTGAAGTCAAAGAATGGAGGTGTGTGAAGTCACAGAATGTAGGTGTGTGAACTCACAATGGAGGAGTGTGAAGTGAAAGAATGGAGGTGTGCGAAGTCAAAGAATATAGGTGTGTGAAGTCATAGAATGGAGGTGTGTGAAGTCATAGAATGGAGGTGTGTGAAATCATAGAATGAAGGTGTATGAAGTCACGGAATGAAGGTGTGTTAAGTCACAGAACGGAGGTGTGTGAACTCAGAATGGAGGTGTGTGAAGTCCCAGAATGGAGGTGTGGGAAGTCATAGAATGGAGTTGTGTGAAGTCACAGAATGGAGATGTGTGAATTCATAGAATGGAGGTGTGTGAAGTCATAGAATGGAGGTGTGTGAAGTCACAGAATGGAGGTGTGTGAAGTCAAAGAATGGAGGTGCATGAAGTCACAGAATGGAGGTGTGTGAACTCACAATGGAGGTGTGTGAAGTCAAAGAATGGAGGTGTGTGAAGTCATAGAATGGAAGTGTGTGAAGTCATAGAATGGAGGTGTGTGAAGCCAGAATTGAGGTGTGTGAAGTCACAGAATTGAGGTGTGTGAACTCAGAATGGAGGTGTGTGAAGTCACAGAATGGAGGTTTGTGAAATCATAGAATGGAGGTGTGTGAAGTCATAGAACGGATGTTTCTGAAGTAGAATGAAGGTGTGTGAAGTCATAGAATGGAGGTGTGTGAAGTCAAAATGGAGGTGTGCGAACTCATAAAATGGAGATGTGTGAAGTCATGGAATGGAGGTGTGTGAAGTTCAAAAATAGAGGTGTGTGAAGTCAAACAATGTTAATGTGTGTGAAGTCACAGAATGGAGGTGTGTGAATTCAAAGAATGGAAGTGTGTGAAGTCAAAATGGAGGTGTGTGAAGTAACAGAATGGAGGTGTGTGAAGTCAAAATGGAGGTGTGTGAACTCATAGAATGGAGGTGTGTGAAGTCACAGAATGTAGGTGTGTGAAGTCATAGAATGGAGGTGTGTGAAGTCACAGAATGGAGGTGTGTGAAGTCACAGAATGGAGGTTTATGAACTCATAGAATGGAGGTGTGTGAAGTCATGCAATGGAGGTGTATGAAGTCAAAGAATGGAGGTGTGTGAAGTCAAACAATAAAGGTGTGTGAAGGCACAGAATGAAGGTGTGTGAAATCAAAGAATGGAGGTGTGTGAAGTCAAAAATGTGGTGTGTAGAGTCACAAATGGAGTTGTGTGAACTCATAGAATGGAGGTGTGTGAAGTCAAAGAATGGAGGTGTGTGAAGTCATGGAATGGAGGTGTGTGAAGTCACAGAATGGAGGTGTGTGAAGTCATAGAATGGAGGTGTGTGAAGTCATAGAATGGATGTTTCTGAATACAAATGAATGTGTGTGAAGTCATAGAATGGAGGTGTATGAAGTCAAAATGGAGGTGTGTGAACTCATCGAATGGAGGTCTGAGAACTCATAGAATGGAGTTGTGTGAAGTCATGGAATAAAGGTGTGTGAAGTCAAGGAATGCATTGTGTGAAGTCAAACAATAAAGGTGTGTGAAGTCACAGAATGGAGGTGTGTGAAAGCACAGAAAGGATGTGTGTGCAGGCATGGAATGGAGGTGTGTGAAGTCACAGAATGGAGGTGTGTGAAGTCGGAATGGAGTTGTGTGAAGTCATAGAATGGAGGTGTGTGAAGTCACAAGGGAGGTGAGTGAAATCATAGAATGGAGGTGTGTGAAGTCATCGAATGGAGGTGTGTGAAGTCATGGAATGGATGTGTGTGAAGTCATGGAATGGAGGTGTGTGAAGTCACAGAATGGAGGTGTGTGAAGTCAGAATGGTGTTGTGTGAAGTCATAGAATGGAGGTGTGTGAAGTCACAAGGGAGGTGTGTGAAATCATAGAATGGATGTGTGTGAAGTCACAGTATGGAGGTGTTTGAAGTCATAGAATGCAGCTGTGTGAAGTCAGATTGGAGGTGTGTGAAGTCACAGAATGGAGGTGTGTGAACTCAGAATGGAGGTGTGTGAAATCACAGAATGGAGGTGTGAAGTCATAGAATGGAGGTGTGTGAAATCATAAAATGGAGGTGTGTGAAGTCATAATGGAGGTGTGTGAACTCACAGAATTGAGGTGCGTGAAGTCACAGAATGGAGGTGTGTGAAGTCACAGAATGGAGGTTTGTGAAGTCATAGAATGGAGGTGTGTGATCATAGAATGGATGTTTGTGAAGTAAGAATGAAGGTGTGTTAAGTCATAGAATGGAGGTGTGTGAAGGCACAGAATGGAGGTGTGTGAAGTCATAGAATGAGGCTGTGTGAAGTCATAATGGAGGTGTGTGAAGTCATATAATGGAGGTGTGTGAAATCACAATGGAGGTGTGTGAAGTCAAAGAATGGAGGTGTGTGAATTCATAGAAAGGAACTGTGTGAAGTCATAGAACGGAGGTGTGTGAAGTCACAGAATTGAGGTGTGTGAACTCAGAATGGAGGTGTGTGAAGTCACAGAATGGAGGTTTGTAAAGTCATAGAATGGAGGTGTGTGAAGTCATACAATGGAGGTTTGTGAAGTCATAGAATGGAGGTGGGTGAATTCATACAATGGATGTTCCTGAAGTAAGAATGTAGGTGTGTGAAGTCATAGAATGGAGGTGTGTGAAGTCAAAATGGTGGTGTGTGAACTCATAGAATGGATGTGTGTGAACTGATAGAGTAGAGATATGTGAAGTCATGGAATGGAGGTGTGTGAAGTCAAAGAATGTAGGTGTGTGAAGTCAAACAATGGAGGTGTGCGAAGTTACAGAATGGAGGTGTGTGAAGTCACAGAATGGAAGTGTGTGAAGTCAAAATGGAGGGGTGTGAAGTCACAGAATGGAGGTGTTTGAAGTCACAGAATGTAGGTGTGTGAACTCAAAATGGAGGTGTGTGAAGTCAAAGAATGGAGGTGTGTGAAGTCACAGAATGTAGGTGTGTGAACTCACAATGGAGGAGTGTGAAGTGAAAGAATGGAGGTGTGCGAAGTCAAAGAATATAGGTGTGTGAAGTCATAGAATGGAGGTGTGTGAAGTCATAGAATGGAGGTGTGTGAAATCATAGAATGAAGGTGTATGAAGTCACGGAATGAAGGTGTGTTAAGTCACAGAACGGAGGTGTGTGAACTCAGAATGGAGGTGTGTGAAGTCCCAGAATGGAGGTGTGGGAAGTCATAGAATGGAGTTGTGTGAAGTCACAGAATGGAGATGTGTGAATTCATAGAATGGAGGTGTGTGAAGTCATAGAATGGAGGTGTGTGAAGTCACAGAATGGAGGTGTGTGAAGTCAAAGAATGGAGGTGCATGAAGTCACAGAATGGAGGTGTGTGAACTCACAATGGAGGTGTGTAAAGTCAAAGAATGGAGGTGTGTGAAGTCATAGAATGGAAGTGTGTGAAGTCATAGAACGGAGGTGTGTGAAGCCAGAATTGAGGTGTGTGAAGTCACAGAATTGAGGTGTGTGAACTCAGAATGGAGGTGTGTGAAGTCACAGAATGGAGGTTTGTGAAATCATAGAATGGAGGTGTGTGAAGTCATAGAACGGATGTTTCTGAAGTAGAATGAAGGTGTGTGAAGTCATAGAATGGAGGTGTGTGAAGTCAAAATGGAGGTGTGCGAACTCATAAAATGGAGATGTGTGAAGTCATGGAATGGAGGTGTGTGAAGTTCAAAAATAGAGGTGTGTGAAGTCAAACAATGTTAATGTGTGTGAAGTCACAGAATGGAGGTGTGTGAATTCAAAGAATGGAAGTGTGTGAAGTCAAAATGGAGGTGTGTGAAGTAACAGAATGGAGGTGTGTGAAGTCAAAATGGAGGTGTGTGAACTCATAGAATGGAGGTGTGTGAAGTCACAGAATGTAGGTGTGTGAAGTCATAGAATGGAGGTGTGTGAAGTCACAGAATGGAGGTGTGTGAAGTCACAGAATGGAGGTTTATGAACTCATAGAATGGAGGTGTGTGAAGTCATGCAATGGAGGTGTATGAAGTCAAAGAATGGAGGTGTGTGAAGTCAAACAATAAAGGTGTGTGAAGGCACAGAATGAAGGTGTGTGAAATCAAAGAATGGAGGTGTGTGAAGTCAAAAATGTGGTGTGTAGAGTCACAAATGGAGGTGTGTGAACTCATAGAATGGAGGTGTGTGAAGTCAAAGAATGGAGGTGTGTGAAGTCATGGAATGGAGGTGTGTGAAGTCACAGAATGGAGGTGTGTGAAGTCATAGAATGGAGGTGTGTGAAGTCATAGAATGGATGTTTCTGAATACGAATGAATGTGTGTGAAGTCATAGAATGGAGGTGTATGAAGTCAAAATGGAGGTGTGTGAACTCATAGAATGGAGGTCTGAGAACTCATAGAATGGAGTTGTGTGAAGTCATGGAATAAAGGTGTGTGAAGTCAAGGAATGCATTGTGTGAAGTCAAACAATAAAGGTGTGTGAAGTCACAGAATGGAGGTGTGTGAAAGCACAGAAAGGATGTGTGTGCAGGCATGGAATGGAGGTGTGTGAAGTCACAGAATGGAGGTGTGTGAAGTCGGAATGGATTTGTGTGAAGTCATAGAATGGAGGTGTGTGAAGTCACAAGGGAGGTGTGTGAAATCATAGAATGGAGGTGTGTGAAGTCATCGAATGGAGGTGTGTGAAGTCATGGAATGGATGTGTGTGAAGTCATGGAATGGAGGTGTGTGAAGTCACAGAGTGGAGGTGTGTGAAGTCAGAATGGTGTTGTGTGAAGTCATAGAATGGAGGTGTGTGAAGTCACAAGGGAGGTGTGTGAAATCATAGAATGGATGTGTGTGAAGTCACAGTATGGAGATGTGTGAAGTCATAGAATGGAGCTGTGTGAAGTCAGATTGGAGGTGTGTGAAGTCACAGAATGGAGGTGTGTGAACTCAGAATGGAGGTGTGTGAAATCACAGAATGGAGGTGTGAAGTCATAGAATGGAGGTGTGTGAAGTCATAGAATGGAGGTGTGTGAAGTCATAATGGAGGTGTGTGAACTCACAGAATTGAGGTGCGTGAAGTCACAGAATGGAGGTGTGTGAAGTCATAGAATGGAGGTGTGTGAAGTCATAGAATGGAGGTGTGTGATCATAGAATGGATGTTTGTGAAGTAAGAATGAAGGTGTGTTAAGTCATAGAATGGAGGTGTGTGAAGGCACAGAATGGAGGTGTGTGAAGTCATAGAATGAGGCTGTGTGAAGTCATAATGGAGGTGTGTGAAGTCATATAATGGAGGTGTGTGAAATCACAATGGAGGTGTGTGAAGTCAAAGAATGGAGCTGTGTGAATTCATAGAAAGGAATTGTGTGAAGTCATAGAATGGAGGTGTGTGAAGTCAAAATGGAGGTGTGCGAATTCATAAAATGGAGATGCGTGAAGTCATGGAATGTAGGTGTGTGAATTCCAAAAATGGAGGTGTGTGAAGTCAAACAATGGTGGTGTGTGAAGTCACAGAATGGAGGTGTGTGAAGTCAGAATGGAGGTGTGTGAACTCATAGAATGGAGGTGTGTGAAGTCAGAATGGAGGTGTGTGAAGTCATAGAATGGAGGTGTGTGAAGTCAGAATGGAGGTGTGTGAAGTCACGGAATGGAGGTGTGTAAAGTCATAGAATGGAGGTGTGTGAAGTCATAGAATGGAGGTGTGTGAAGTCATAGAATGAATGTTTGTGAAGTAAGAATGAAGGTGTGTTAAGTCATAAAATGGAGATGTGTGAAGGCACAGAATGGAGGTGTGTGAAGTAATAGAATGGAGCTGTGTGAAGTCAGAATGGAGGTGTGTGATGTCATAGAGTGGAGGTGTGTGAACTCAAAATGGAGATGTGTGAAGTCAAAAAATGGAGTTGTGTGAAGTCAAAGAATGGAAGTGTGTGAAGTCATAGAATGGAGGTGTGTGAAGTCATAGAATGGAGGTGTGTGAAGTCACAGAATTGATGTTTGTGAAGTCAGAATGGAGGTGTGTGAAGTCAGAATGGAGGTTTGTGAAGTCATAGAATGGAGGTGTGTGAAGTCATAGAATGGAGGTGTGTGAAGTCATAGAATGGAGGTGTGTGAAGTCACAATGCAGGTGTGTGAACTCATAGAATGGAGGTGTCTGAAGTCAGAATGGAGTTGTGTGAAGTCATACAATGGAGGTGTGTGAAGTCAGAATTAAGGTGTGTGAAGTCAAACAATAAAGGTGTGTGAAGTCAAAGAATGGAGGTCTGTGAAGTCATAGAATGGAGGTGTGTTAAGTCACAGAATGGAGGTGTGTGAAGTCAGATAATGGAGGTGTGTGAACTCAGAATGGAGGTGTGTGAAATCACAGAACGGAGATTTGTGAAGTCATAGAATGGAAGTGCGTGAAGACATATAATGGATGTTCCTGAAGTAAGAATGAACGTGTGTGAAGTCATAGAATGTAGGTTTGTGAAGTCAAAATGGAGGTGTGTGAACTCATAGAATGGAGCTTTGTGAACTCATAGAATGGAGGTGTGTGAAGTCATGGAAAGGAGGTGAGTGAAGTCAAAGAATGGAGGTGTATGAAGTCATACAATAAAGGTGTGTGAAGTCACAGAATGGAGGTGTGTGAAATCACAGAATGGAGGTGTGTGAAGTCAAAAAGGTGGTGTGTAGAGTCACAAATGGAGGTGTGTGAACTCATAGAATGGAGGTGTGTGAAGTCAAAGAATGGAGGTGTGTGAAGTCATGGAATGGAGGTGTGTGAAGTCATGGAATGGAGGTATGTGAAGTCACAGAATGGAGGTGTGTGAAGTCAGAATGGAGTTGTGTGAAATCATAGAATGGAGGTGTGTGAAGTCAGAATGGAGGTGTGTGAAGTCATAGAATGGAGGTGTGTGAAGTCAGAATGGAGGTGTGTGAACTCATAGAATGGAGGTGTGTGAAGTCACAATGGAGGTATGTGAAGTCATAGAATGGTGGTGTGTGAAGTCACAGAATGGAGTTGTGGAAGTCATAGAATGGAGGTGTGTGAAGTCAGAATGGATGTGTGTGAAGTCATAGAATGGAAGTGTGTGAAGTCATAATGGAGGTGTGTGAAGTCACAGAATTGAGGTGTGTGACGTCACGGAATGGAGGTGTGTAAAGTCATAGAATGGAGGTGTGTGAAGTCATAGAATGGAGGTGTGTGAAGTCATAGAATGAATGTTTGTGAAGTAAGAATGAAGGTGTGTTAAGTCATAAAATGGGGATGTGTGAAGGCACAGAATGGAGGTGTGTGAAGTAATAGAATGGAGCTGTGTGAAGTCAGAATGGAGGTGTGTGATGTCATAGAGTGGAGGTGTGTGAACTCAAAATGGAGATGTGTGAAGTCAAAAAATGGAGTTGTGTGAAGTCAAAGAATGGAAGTGTGTGAAGTCATAG
The DNA here is from genome assembly GCA_024803745.1 of Megascapheus bottae. Classification (NCBI taxonomy): domain Eukaryota; kingdom Metazoa; phylum Chordata; class Mammalia; order Rodentia; family Geomyidae; genus Megascapheus; species Megascapheus bottae. The sequence goes on along the minus strand of JANJXV010001227.1, from coordinate 53,599 downwards.
AATGGAGGTGTGTGAAGTCATAGAATGGAGGTGTGTGAAGTCACAGAATTGATGTTTGTGAAGTCAGAATGGAGGTGTGTGAAGTCAGAATGGAGGTTTGTGAAGTCATAGAATGGAGGTGTGTGAAGTCATAGAATGGAGGTGTGTGAAGTCATAGTATGGCGGTGTGTGAAGTCACAATGCAGGTGTGTGAACTCATAGAATGGAGGTGTCTGAAGTCAGAATGGAGTTGTGTGAAGTCATAGAATGGAGGTGTGTGAAGTCAGAATAAAAGTGTGTGAAGTCATAGAATGGAGGTTTGTGAAGTCAGAATGGAGGTGTGTGAACTCATAGAATGGAGCTGTGTGAAGTCACAATGGAGGTGTGTGAAGTCATAGAATGGAGGTGTGTGAAGTCACAGAATGGAGGTGTGTGAAGTCATAGAATGGAGCTGTGTGAAGTCAGATTGGAGTTGTGTGAAGTCACAGAATGGAGGTGTGTGAACTCAGAATGGAGGTGTGTGAAGTCACAGAATGAAGGTGTGTGAAGTCATAGAATGGAGGTGTGTGAAGTCATAGAATGGATGTGTGTGAAGTCATAATGGAGGTGTGTGAAGTCACAGAATTGAGGTGTGTGAAGTCACAGAATGGAGGTTTGTGAAGTCATAGAATGGAGGTGTGTGAAGTCATAGAATGGAGGTGTATGAAGTCATAGAATGGATGTTTGTGAAGTAACAATGAAGGTGTGTTAAGTCATAGAATGGAGGTGTGTGAAGGCACAGAATGGAGGTGTGTGAAGTCATAGAATGGAGCTGTTTGAGTCAGAATGGAGGTGTGTGAAATCACAGAATGGAGGTGTGTGAAATCAGAATGGTGGTGTGTGAAGTCACAGAATGGAGGTGTGTTAACTCCCAGAACGGAGGTGTTTGAACTCAGAATGGAGGTGTGTGAAATCACAGATTGGAGGTGTGTGAAGTCATAGAATGGAGGTGTGTGAAATCATAGAATGGAGGTGTGGGAAGGCATAGAGTGGAGCTGTGTGAAGTCAGATTGGAGGTGTGCGAAGTCACAGAATGGAGGTGTGTGAAGTCATTGAATGGAGCTGGGTGAAGTCAGAATGGAGGTGTGTGAAGTTACAGAATTGAGGTGTGTGAACTCAGAACGGAGATGTGTGAAGTCACAGAATCTAGGTGTGTGAAATCATAGAATGCAGGTGTGTGAAGTCATAATGGAGGTGTGTGAAGTCACAGAATTGAGGTGTGTGAAGTCACAGAATGGAGGTGTGTGAAGTCATACAATGGAGGTATGTGCAGTCAGAACGGAGGTGTGTGAAGTCACAGAATGGAGGTGCGTTAAGTCACAGAATGGAGGTTTGTGAACTCAGAATGGAGTTGTGTGAAGTCACCGAATGGAGGTGTGTGAATTAATAGAATGGAGGTGTGAGAAATCATAGAATGGAGGTGTGTGAAGTCACAGAATGGAGGTGTGTGAAGTCATAGAATGGAGGTGTGTGAAGTCATAGAATGGATGTTTCTGAAGTAGAATGAAGGTGTGTGAAGTCATAGAATGGAGGTGTGTGAAGTCAAAATTGGGGTATGTGAACTCATAAAATGGAGATGTGTGAAGTCATGGAATGGAGGTGTGTGAAGTCCAAGAATATAGTTGTGTGAAGTCAAACAATGGTGGTGTGTGAAGTCACAGAATGGAGGTGTGTTAAGTCAAAGAATGGAAGTGTGTGAAGTCAAAATGGAGGTGTGTGAAGTCACAGAATGGAGGTGTGTGAAGTCACAGAATGAAGGTGTTTGAAGTCAAAATTGTGGTGTGTGAAGTCACAAATGGAGGTGTCTGAAGTCGGAATGCAGCTGTGTGAAGTCATAGAATGGAGGTGTGTGAAGTCAAAATGGAGGTGTGTGAACTCATAGAATGGAGTGTGTGAAGTCACAATGAGGCTGTGTGAAGTCATAGAATGGGGGTGTTTGAAGTCAAATTGGAGGTGTGTGAAATCACAGAATGGAGGTGTGTCAACTCCGAAATGAGGTGTGTGAAGTCATAGAATGGAGGTGTGTGAATTAATAGAATGGAGGTGTGAGAAATCATAGAATGGAGGTGTGTGAAGTCACAGAATGGAGGTGTGTGAAGTCGGAATGGAGTTGTGTGAAGTCATAGAATGGAGGTGTGTGAAGTCACAAGGGAGGTGTGTGAAATCATAGAATGGAGGTGTGTGAAGACATCAAATGGAGGTGTGTGAAGTCATGGAATGGATGTGTGTGAAGTCATCAAATGGAGGTGTGTGAAGTCATGGAATGGAGGTGTGTGAAGTCATCAAATGGAGGTGTGTGAAGTCATGGAATGGATGTGTGTGAAGTCATAGAATGGAGGTGTGTGAAGTCACAAGGGAGGTGTGTGAAATCATAGAATGCATGTGTGTGAAGTCACAGTATGGAGATGTGTGAAGTCATAGAATGGACTGTGTGAAGTCAAATTGGAGGTGTGTTAAGTCACAGAATGGAGGTGTGTGAACTGAGAATGGAGGTGTGTGAAATCACAGAATGGAGGTGTGAAGTCATAGAATGGAGGTGTGTGAAGTCATAGAATGGAGGTGTGTGAAGTCATAATGGAGGTGTGTGAACTCACAGAATTGAGGTGCGTGAAGTCACAGAATGGAGGTGTGTGAAGTCATAGAATGGAGGTGTGTGAAGTCATAGAATGGAGGTGTGTGATCATAGAATGGATGTTTGTGAAGTAAGAATGAAGGTGTGTTAAGTCATAGAATGAAGGTGTGTGAAGGCACAGAATGGAGGTGCGTGAAGTCATAGAATGAGGCTGTGTGAAGTCATAATGGAGGTGTGTGAAGTCATAAAATGGAGGTGTGTGAAATCACAATGGAGGTGTGTGAAGTCAAAGAATGGAGGTGTGTGAAGTCACAGAATGTAGGTGTGTGAAGTCATAGAATGGAGGTGTGTGAAGTCACAGAATGGAGGTGTGTGAAGTCACAGAATGGAGGTGTGTGAAGTCAAAATGGAGGTGTGTGAACTCATAGAATGGAGGTTTATGAACTCATAGAATGGAGGTGTGTGAAGTCATGCAATGGAGGTGTATGAAGTCAAAGAATGGATGTGTGTGAAGTCAAACAATAAAGGTGTGTGATGTCACAGAAAGAAGGTGTGTGAAATCAAAGAATGGAGGTGTGTGAAGTCAAAAAAGTGGTGTGTAGAGTCACAAATGGAGGTGTGTGAACTCATAGAATGGAGGTGTGTGAAGTCAAAGAATGGAGGTGTGTGAAGTCATGGAATGGAGGTGTGTGAAGTCACAGAATGGAGGTGTGTGAAGTCATAGAATGGAGGTGTGTGAAGTCATAGAATGGATGTTTCTGAATACGAATGAATGTGTGTGCAGTCATAGAATGGAGGTGTATGAAGTCAAAATGGAGGTGTGTGAAGTCATAGAATGGAGGTGTGTGATCATAGAATGTATGTTTGTGAAGTAAGAATGAAGGTGTGTTAAGTCATAGAATGGAGGTGTGTGAAGGCACAGAATGGAGGTGTGTGAAGTCATAGAATGAGGCTGTGTGAAGTCATAATGGAGGTGTGTGAAGTCATATAATGGAGGTGTGTGAAATCACAATGGAGGTGTGTGAAGTCAAAGAATGGAGGTGTGTGAATTCATAGAAAGGAATTGTGTGAAGTCATAGAATGGAGGTGTGTGAAGTCACAGAATTGAGGTGTGTGAACTCAGAATGGAGGTGTGTGAAGTCACAGAATGGAGGTTTGTAAAGTCATAGAATGGAGGTGTGTGAAGTCATAGAATGGATGTTTCTGAAGTAGAATGAAGGTGTGTGAAGTCATAGAATGTAGGTGTGTGAAGTCAAAATGGAGGTGTGCGAACTCATAAAATGGAGATGCGTGAAGTCATGGAATGTAGGTGTGTGAATTCCAAAAATGGAGGTGTGTGAAGTCAAACAATGGTGGTGTGGGAAGTCACAGAATGGAGGTGTGTGAAGCCAAATAATGGAAGTGTGTGAAGTCAAAATTGAGGTGTGTGAAGTCACAGAATGGAGGTGTGTGAAGTCACCGAATGGAGGTGTGTGAAGTCATAGAATGGAGGTGTGTGAAGTCACAGAATGGAGATGTGTGTAGTCACAGAATGGAGGTGTGTGAAGTCACAGAATGGAGGTGTGTGAAGTCACAGAATGGAGGTGTGTGAACTGACAATGGAGGCGTGTAAAGTCCCAGAATGCAGGTGTGTGAAGTCAAACAATAAATGTGTGTGGAGTCACAGAATGGAGGTCTGTGAAGTCATAGAATGGAGGTGTGTTAAGTCACAGAATGGAGGTGTGTGAAGTCAAAAAGGTGGTGTGTAGAGTCACAAATGGAGGTGTGTGAACTCATAGAATGGAGGTGTGTGAAGTCAAAGAATGGAGGTGTGTGAAGTCATGGAATGGAGGTGTGTGAAGTCATGGAATGGAGATATGTGAAGTCACAGAATGGAGGTGTGTGAAGTCAGAAGGGAGTTGTGTGAAGTCATAGAATGGAGGTGTGTGAAGTCAGAATGGAGGTGTGTGAAGTCATAGAATGGAGGTGTGTGAAGTCAGAATGGAGGTGTGTGAACTCATAGAAAGGAGGTGTGTGAAGTCACAATGGAGGTATGTGAAGTCATAGAATGGTGGTGTGTGAAGTCACAGAATGGAGTTGTGGAAGTCATAGAATGGAGGTGTGTGAAGTCAGAATGGATGTGTGTGAAGTCATAGAATGGAGGTGTGTGAAGTCATAATGGAGGTGTGTGAAGTCACAGAATTGAGGTGTGTGAAGTCACGGAATGGAGGTGTGTAAAGTCATAGAATGCAGGTGTGTGAAGTCATCGAATGGAGGTGTGTGAAGTCATGGAATGGATGTGTGTGAAGTCAAGGAATGGAGGTGTGTGAAGTCACAGAATGGAGGTGTGTGAAGTCAGAATGGTATTGTGTGAAGTCATAGAATGGAGGTGTGTGAAGTCAGATTGGAGGTGTGTGAAGTCACAGAATGGAGGTGTGTGAACTCAGAATGGAGGTGTGTGAAATCACAGAATGGAGGTGTGAAGTCATAGAATGGAGGTGTGTGAAGTCATAGAATGGAGGTGTGTGAAGTCATAATGGAGGTGTGTGAACTCACAGAATTGCGGTGCGTGAAGTCACAGAATGGAGGTGTGTGAAGTCATAGAATGGAGGTGTGTGAAGTCATAGAATGGAGGTGTGTGATCATAGAATGGATGTTTGTGAAGTAAGAATGAAGGTGTGTTAAGTCACAGAATGGAGGTGTGTGAAGGCACAGATTGGAGGTGTGTGAAGTCATAGAATGAGGCTGTGTGAAGTCATAATGGAGGTGTGTGAAGTCATATAATGGAGGTGTGTGAAATCACAATGGAGGTGTGTGAAGTCAAAGAATGGAGGTGTGTGAATTCATAGAAAGGAATTGTGTGAAGTCATAGAATGGAGGTGTGTGAAGTCACAGAATTGAGGTGTGTGAACTCAGAATGGAGGTGTGTGAAGTCACAGAATGGAGGTTTGTAAAGTCATAGAATGGAGGTGTGAGAAGTCATAGAATGGATGTTTCTGAAGTAGAATGAAGGTGTGTGAAGTCATAGAATGTAGGTTTGTGAAGTCAAAATGGAGGTGCGCGAACTCATAAAATGGAGATGCGTGAAGTCATGGAATGTAGGTGTGTGAATTCCAAAAATGGAGGTGTGTGAAGTAAACAATGTTGGTGTGTGAAGTCACAGAATGGAGGTGTGTGAAGTCAAAGAATGGAAGTGTGTGAAGTCAAAATTGAGGTGTGTGAAGTCACAGAATGGAGGTGTGTGAAGTCATAGAATGGAGGTGTGTGAAGTCACAGAATGGAGATGTGTGTAGTCACAGAATGGAGGTGTGTGAAGTCACAGAATGGAGGTGTGTGAAGTCACAGAATGGAGGTGTGTGAACTGACAATGGAGGCGTGTAAAGTCCCAGAATGCAGGTGTGTGAAGTCAAACAATAAATGTGTGTGAAGTCACAGAATGGAGGTCTGTGAAGTCATAGAATGGAGGTGTGTTAAGTCACAGAATGGAGGTGTGTGAAGTCAGATAATGGAGGTGTGTGAACTCAGAATGGAGGTGTGTGAAATCACAGAACGGAGATTTGTGAAGTCATAGAATGGAAGTGCGTGAAGTCATATAATGGATGTTCCTGAAGTAAGAATGAACGTGTGTGAAGTCATAGAATGTAGGTTTGTGAAGTCAAAATGGAGGTGTGTGAACTCATAGAATGGAGGTGTGTGAACTCATAGAATGGAGGTGTGTGAAGTCATGGAAAGGAGGTGTGTGAAATCAAAGAATGGAGGTGTATGAAGTCATACAATAAAGGTGTGTGAAGTCACAGAATGGAGGTGTGTGAAATCACAGAATGGAGGTGTGTGAAGTCAAAAAGGTGGTGTGTAGAGTCACAAATGGAGGTGTGTGAACTCATAGAATGGAGGTGTGTGAAGTCACAGAATGGAGGTGTGTGAAGTCAGAATGGAGTTGTGTGAAGTCAGAGAATGGAGGTGTGTGAAGTCAGAATGGTGGTGTGTGAAGTCATAGAATGGAGGTGTGTGAAGTCAGAATGGAGGTGTGTGAACTCATAGAAAGGAGGTGTGTGAAGTCACAATGGAGGTATGTGAAGTCATAGAATGGTGGTGTGTGAAGTCACAGAATGGAGTTGTGGAAGTCATAGAATGGAGGTGTGTGAAGTCAGAATGGATGTGTGTGAAGTCATAGAATGGAGGTGTGTGAAGTCATAATGGAGGTGTGTGAAGTCACAGAATTGAGGTGTGTGAAGTCACGGAATGGAGGTGTGTAAAGTCATAGAATAGAGGTGTGTGAAGTCATAGAATGGAGGTGTGTGAAGTCATAGAATGAATGTTTGTGAAGTAAGAATGAAGGTGTGTTAAGTCATAAAATGGAGATGTGTGAAGGCACAGAATGGAGGTGTGTGAAGTAATAGAATGGAGCTGTGTGAAGTCAGAATGGAGGTGTGTGATGTCATAGAGTGGAGGTGTGTGAACTCAAAATGGAGATGTGTGAAGTCAAAAAATGGAGTTGTGTGAAGTCAAAGAATGGAAGTGTGTGAAGTCATAGAATGGAGGTGTGTGAAGTCATAGAATGGAGGTGTGTGAAGTCACAGAATTGATGTTTGTGAAGTCAGAATGGAGGTGTGTGAAGTCAGAATGGAGGTTTGTGAAGTCATAGAATGGAGGTGTGTGAAGTCATAGAATGGAGGTGTGTGAAGTCATAGTATGGCGGTGTGTGAAGTCACAATGCAGGTGTGTGAACTCATAGAATGGAGGTGTCTGAAGTCAGAATGGAGTTGTGTGAAGTCATAGAATGGAAGTGTGTGAAGTCAGAATAAAAGTGTGTGAAGTCATAGAATGGAGGTTTGTGAAGTCAGAATGGAGGTGTGTGAACTCATAGAATGGAGCTGTGTGAAGTCACAATGGAGGTGTGTGAAGTCATAGAATGGAGGTGTGTGAAGTCACAGAATGGAGGTGTGTGAAGTCATAGAATGGAGCTGTGTGAAGTCAGATTGGAGTTGTGTGAAGTCACAGAATGGAGGTGTGTGAACTCAGAATGGAGGTGTGTGAAGTCACAGAATGAAGGTGTGTGAAGTCATAGAATGGAGGTGTGTGAAGTCATAGAATGGATGTGTGTGAAGTCATAATGGAGGTGTGTGAAGTCACAGAATTGAGGTGTGTGAAGTCACAGAATGGAGGTTTGTGAAGTCATAGAATGGAGGTGTGTGAAGTCATAGAATGGAGGTGTATGAAGTCATAGAATGGATGTTTGTGAAGTAACAATGAAGGTGTGTTAAGTCATAGAATGGAGGTGTGTGAAGGCACAGAATGGAGGTGTGTGAAGTCATAGAATGGAGCTGTTTGAGTCAGAATGGAGGTGTGTGAAATCACAGAATGGAGGTGTGTGAAATCAGAATGGTGGTGTGTGAAGTCACAGAATGGAGGTGTGTTAACTCCCAGAACGGAGGTGTTTGAACTCAGAATGGAGGTGTGTGAAATCACAGATTGGAGGTGTGTGAAGTCATAGAATGGAGGTGTGTGAAATCATAGAATGGAGGTGTGGGAAGGCATAGAGTGGAGCTGTGTGAAGTCAGATTGGAGGTGTGCGAAGTCACAGAATGGAGGTGTGTGAAGTCATTGAATGGAGCTGGGTGAAGTCAGAATGGAGGTGTGTGAAGTTACAGAATTGAGGTGTGTGAACTCAGAACGGAGATGTGTGAAGTCACAGAATCTAGGTGTGTGAAATCATAGAATGCAGGTGTGTGAAGTCATAATGGAGGTGTGTGAAGTCACAGAATTGAGGTGTGTGAAGTCACAGAATGGAGGTGTGTGAAGTCATACAATGGAGGTATGTGCAGTCAGAACGGAGGTGTGTGAAGTCACAGAATGGAGGTGCGTTAAGTCACAGAATGGAGGTTTGTGAACTCAGAATGGAGTTGTGTGAAGTCACCGAATGGAGGTGTGTGAATTAATAGAATGGAGGTGTGAGAAATCATAGAATGGAGGTGTGTGAAGTCACAGAATGGAGGTGTGTGAAGTCATAGAATGGAGGTGTGTGAAGTCATAGAATGGATGTTTCTGAAGTAGAATGAAGGTGTGTGAAGTCATAGAATGGAGGTGTGTGAAGTCAAAATTGGGGTATGTGAACTCATAAAATGGAGATGTGTGAAGTCATGGAATGGAGGTGTGTGAAGTCCAAGAATATAGTTGTGTGAAGTCAAACAATGGTGGTGTGTGAAGTCACAGAATGGAGGTGTGTTAAGTCAAAGAATGGAAGTGTGTGAAGTCAAAATGGAGGTGTGTGAAGTCACAGAATGGAGGTGTGTGAAGTCACAGAATGAAGGTGTTTGAAGTCAAAATTGTGGTGTGTGAAGTCACAAATGGAGGTGTCTGAAGTCGGAATGCAGCTGTGTGAAGTCATAGAATGGAGGTGTGTGAAGTCAAAATGGAGGTGTGTGAACTCATAGAATGGAGTGTGTGAAGTCACAATGAGGCTGTGTGAAGTCATAGAATGGGGGTGTTTGAAGTCAAATTGGAGGTGTGTGAAATCACAGAATGGAGGTGTGTCAACTCCGAAATGAGGTGTGTGAAGTCATAGAATGGAGGTGTGTGAATTAATAGAATGGAGGTGTGAGAAATCATAGAATGGAGGTGTGTGAAGTCACAGAATGGAGGTGTGTGAAGTCGGAATGGAGTTGTGTGAAGTCATAGAATGGAGGTGTGTGAAGTCACAAGGGAGGTGTGTGAAATCATAGAATGGAGGTGTGTGAAGACATCAAATGGAGGTGTGTGAAGTCATGGAATGGATGTGTGTGAAGTCATCAAATGGAGGTGTGTGAAGTCATGGAATGGAGGTGTGTGAAGTCATCAAATGGAGGTGTGTGAAGTCATGGAATGGATGTGTGTGAAGTCATAGAATGGAGGTGTGTGAAGTCACAAGGGAGGTGTGTGAAATCATAGAATGCATGTGTGTGAAGTCACAGTATGGAGATGTGTGAAGTCATAGAATGGACTGTGTGAAGTCAAATTGGAGGTGTGTTAAGTCACAGAATGGAGGTGTGTGAACTGAGAATGGAGGTGTGTGAAATCACAGAATGGAGGTGTGAAGTCATAGAATGGAGGTGTGTGAAGTCATAGAATGGAGGTGTGTGAAGTCATAATGGAGGTGTGTGAACTCACAGAATTGAGGTGCGTGAAGTCACAGAATGGAGGTGTGTGAAGTCATAGAATGGAGGTGTGTGAAGTCATAGAATGGAGGTGTGTGATCATAGAATGGATGTTTGTGAAGTAAGAATGAAGGTGTGTTAAGTCATAGAATGAAGGTGTGTGAAGGCACAGAATGGAGGTGCGTGAAGTCATAGAATGAGGCTGTGTGAAGTCATAATGGAGGTGTGTGAAGTCATAAAATGGAGGTGTGTGAAATCACAATGGAGGTGTGTGAAGTCAAAGAATGGAGGTGTGTGAAGTCACAGAATGTAGGTGTGTGAAGTCATAGAATGGAGGTGTGTGAAGTCACAGAATGGAGGTGTGTGAAGTCACAGAATGGAGGTGTGTGAAGTCAAAATGGAGGTGTGTGAACTCATAGAATGGAGGTTTATGAACTCATAGAATGGAGGTGTGTGAAGTCATGCAATGGAGGTGTATGAAGTCAAAGAATGGATGTGTGTGAAGTCAAACAATAAAGGTGTGTGATGTCACAGAAAGAAGGTGTGTGAAATCAAAGAATGGAGGTGTGTGAAGTCAAAAAAGTGGTGTGTAGAGTCACAAATGGAGGTGTGTGAACTCATAGAATGGAGGTGTGTGAAGTCAAAGAATGGAGGTGTGTGAAGTCATGGAATGGAGGTGTGTGAAGTCACAGAATGGAGGTGTGTGAAGTCATAGAATGGAGGTGTGTGAAGTCATAGAATGGATGTTTCTGAATACGAATGAATGTGTGTGCAGTCATAGAATGGAGGTGTATGAAGTCAAAATGGAGGTGTGTGAAGTCATAGAATGGAGGTGTGTGATCATAGAATGTATGTTTGTGAAGTAAGAATGAAGGTGTGTTAAGTCATAGAATGGAGGTGTGTGAAGGCACAGAATGGAGGTGTGTGAAGTCATAGAATGAGGCTGTGTGAAGTCATAATGGAGGTGTGTGAAGTCATATAATGGAGGTGTGTGAAATCACAATGGAGGTGTGTGAAGTCAAAGAATGGAGGTGTGTGAATTCATAGAAAGGAATTGTGTGAAGTCATAGAATGGAGGTGTGTGAAGTCACAGAATTGAGGTGTGTGAACTCAGAATGGAGGTGTGTGAAGTCACAGAATGGAGGTTTGTAAAGTCATAGAATGGAGGTGTGTGAAGTCATAGAATGGATGTTTCTGAAGTAGAATGAAGGTGTGTGAAGTCATAGAATGTAGGTGTGTGAAGTCAAAATGGAGGTGTGCGAACTCATAAAATGGAGATGCGTGAAGTCATGGAATGTAGGTGTGTGAATTCCAAAAATGGAGGTGTGTGAAGTCAAACAATGGTGGTGTGGGAAGTCACAGAATGGAGGTGTGTGAAGCCAAAGAATGGAAGTGTGTGAAGTCAAAATTGAGGTGTGTGAAGTCACAGAATGGAGGTGTGTGAAGTCACCGAATGGAGGTGTGTGAAGTCATAGAATGGAGGTGTGTGAAGTCACAGAATGGAGATGTGTGTAGTCACAGAATGGAGGTGTGTGAAGTCACAGAATGGAGGTGTGTGAAGTCACAGAATGGAGGTGTGTGAACTGACAATGGAGGCGTGTAAAGTCCCAGAATGCAGGTGTGTGAAGTCAAACAATAAATGTGTGTGGAGTCACAGAATGGAGGTCTGTGAAGTCATAGAATGGAGGTGTGTTAAGTCACAGAATGGAGGTGTGTGAAGTCAAAAAGGTGGTGTGTAGAGTCACAAATGGAGGTGTGTGAACTCATAGAATGGAGGTGTGTGAAGTCAAAGAATGGAGGTGTGTGAAGTCATGGAATGGAGGTGTGTGAAGTCATGGAATGGAGATATGTGAAGTCACAGAATGGAGGTGTGTGAAGTCAGAAGGGAGTTGTGTGAAGTCATAGAATGGAGGTGTGTGAAGTCAGAATGGAGGTGTGTGAACTCATAGAAAGGAGGTGTGTGAAGTCACAATGGAGGTATGTGAAGTCATAGAATGGTGGTGTGTGAAGTCACAGAATGGAGTTGTGGAAGTCATAGAATGGAGGTGTGTGAAGTCAGAATGGAGGTGTGTGAACTCATAGAAAGGAGGTGTGTGAAGTCACAATGGAGGTATGTGAAGTCATAGAATGGTGGTGTGTGAAGTCACAGAATGGAGTTGTGGAAGTCATAGAATGGAGGTGTGTGAAGTCAGAATGGATGTGTGTGAAGTCATAGAATGGAGGTGTGTGAAGTCATAATGGAGGTGTGTGAAGTCACAGAATTGAGGTGTGTGAAGTCAAGGAATGGAGGTGTGTGAAGTCACAGAATGGAGGTGTGTGAAGTCAGAATGGTATTGTGTGAAGTCATAGAATGGAGGTGTGTGAAGTCAGATTGGAGGTGTGTGAAGTCACAGAATGGAGGTGTGTGAACTCAGAATGGAGGTGTGTGAAATCACAGAATGGAGGTGTGAAGTCATAGAATGGAGGTGTGTGAAGTCATAGAATGGAGGTGTGTGAAGTCATAATGGAGGTGTGTGAACTCACAGAATTGCGGTGCGTGAAGTCACAGAATGGAGGTGTGTGAAGTCATAGAATGGAGGTGTGTGAAGTCATAGAATGGAGGTGTGTGATCATAGAATGGATGTTTGTGAAGTAAGAATGAAGGTGTGTTAAGTCACAGAATGGAGGTGTGTGAAGGCACAGATTGGAGGTGTGTGAAGTCATAGAATGAGGCTGTGTGAAGTCATAATGGAGGTGTGTGAAGTCATATAATGGAGGTGTGTGAAATCACAATGGAGGTGTGTGAAGTCAAAGAATGGAGGTGTGTGAATTCATAGAAAGGAATTGTGTGAAGTCATAGAATGGAGGTGTGTGAAGTCACAGAATTGAGGTGTGTGAACTCAGAATGGAGGTGTGTGAAGTCACAGAATGGAGGTTTGTAAAGTCATAGAATGGAGGTGTGAGAAGTCATAGAATGGATGTTTCTGAAGTAGAATGAAGGTGTGTGAAGTCATAGAATGTAGGTTTGTGAAGTCAAAATGGAGGTGCGCGAACTCATAAAATGGAGATGCGTGAAGTCATGGAATGTAGGTGTGTGAATTCCAAAAATGGAGGTGTGTGAAGTAAACAATGTTGGTGTGTGAAGTCACAGAATGGAGGTGTGTGAAGTCAAAGAATGGAAGTGTGTGAAGTCAAAATTGAGGTGTGTGAAGTCACAGAATGGAGGTGTGTGAAGTCATAGAATGGAGGTGTGTGAAGTCACAGAATGGAGATGTGTGTAGTCACAGAATGGAGGTGTGTGAAGTCACAGAATGGAGGTGTGTGAAGTCACAGAATGGAGGTGTGTGAACTGACAATGGAGGCGTGTAAAGTCCCAGAATGCAGGTGTGTGAAGTCAAACAATAAATGTGTGTGAAGTCACAGAATGGAGGTCTGTGAAGTCATAGAATGGAGGTGTGTTAAGTCACAGAATGGAGGTGTGTGAAGTCAGATAATGGAGGTGTGTGAACTCAGAATGGAGGTGTGTGAAATCACAGAACGGAGATTTGTGAAGTCATAGAATGGAAGTGCGTGAAGTCATATAATGGATGTTCCTGAAGTAAGAATGAACGTGTGTGAAGTCATAGAATGTAGGTTTGTGAAGTCAAAATGGAGGTGTGTGAACTCATAGAATGGAGGTGTGTGAACTCATAGAATGGAGGTGTGTGAAGTCATGGAAAGGAGGTGTGTGAAGTCAAAGAATGGAGGTGTATGAAGTCATACAATAAAGGTGTGTGAAGTCACAGAATGGAGGTGTGTGAAATCACAGAATGGAGGTGTGTGAAGTCAAAAAGGTGGTGTGTAGAGTCACAAATGGAGGTGTGTGAACTCATAGAATGGAGGTGTGTGAAGTCACAGAATGGAGGTGTGTGAAGTCAGAATGGAGTTGTGTGAAGTCAGAGAATGGAGGTGTGTGAAGTCAGAATGGTGGTGTGTGAAGTCATAGAATGGAGGTGTGTGAAGTCAGAATGGAGGTGTGTGAACTCATAGAAAGGAGGTGTGTGAAGTCACAATGGAGGTATGTGAAGTCATAGAATGGTGGTGTGTGAAGTCACAGAATGGAGTTGTGGAAGTCATAGAATGGAGGTGTGTGAAGTCAGAATGGATGTGTGTGAAGTCATAGAATGGAGGTGTGTGAAGTCATAATGGAGGTGTGTGAAGTCACAGAATTGAGGTGTGTGAAGTCACGGAATGGAGGTGTGTAAAGTCATAGAATAGAGGTGTGTGAAGTCATAGAATGGAGGTGTGTGAAGTCATAGAATGAATGTTTGTGAAGTAAGAATGAAGGTGTGTTAAGTCATAAAATGGAGATGTGTGAAGGCACAGAATGGAGGTGTGTGAAGTAATAGAATGGAGCTGTGTGAAGTCAGAATGGAGGTGTGTGATGTCATAGAGTGGAGGTGTGTGAACTCAAAATGGAGATGTGTGAAGTCAAAAAATGGAGTTGTGTGAAGTCAAAGAATGGAAGTGTGTGAAGTCATAGAATGGAGGTGTGTGAAGTCATAGAATGGAGGTGTGTGAAGTCACAGAATTGATGTTTGTGAAGTCAGAATGGAGGTGTGTGAAGTCAGAATGGAGGTTTGTGAAGTCATAGAATGGAGGTGTGTGAAGTCATAGAATGGAGGTGTGTGAAGTCATAGAATGGAGGTGTGTGAAGTCACAATGCAGGTGTGTGAACTCATAGAATGGAGGTGTCTGAAGTCAGAATGGAGGTGTGTGAAGTCATAGAATGGAGGTGTGTGAAGTCAGAATTAAGGTGTGTGAAGTCATAGAATGGAGGTTTGTGAAGTCAGAATGGAGGTGTGTGAACTCATAGAATGGAGCTGTGTGAAGTCACAATGGAGGTGTGTGAAGTCACAGAATGGAGGTGTGTGAAGTCACAGAATGGAGGTGTGTGAAATCATAGAATGGAGCTGTGTGAAGTCAGATAGGAGTTGTGTGAAGTCACAGAATGGAGGTGTGTGAACTCAGAATGGAGGTGTGTGAAGTCACAGAATGAAGGTGTGTGAAGTCATAGAATGGAGGTGTGAAATCATAGAATGGATGTGTGTGAAGTCATAATGGAGGTGTGTGAAGTCACAGAATTGAGGTGTGTGAAGTCACAGAATGGAGGTTTGTGAAGTCATAGAATGGAGGTATGTGAAGTCATAGAATGGAGGTGTGTGAAGTCATAGAATGGATGTTTGTGAAGTAACAATGAAGGTGTGTTAAGTCATAGAATGGAGGTGTGTGAAGGCACAGAATGGAGGTGTGTGAAGTCATAGAATGGAGCTGTTTGAGTCAGAATGGAGGTGTGTGAAGTCACAGAATGGAGGTGTGTGAAATCAGAATGGTGGTGTGTGAAGTCACAGAATGGAGGTGTGTTAAGTCCCAGAACGGAGGTGTTTGAACTCAGAATGGAGGTGTGTGAAATCACAGATTGGAGGTGTGTGAAGTCATAGAATGGAGGTGTGTGAAATCATAGAATGGAGGTGTGGGAAGGCATAGAGTGGAGCTGTGTGAAGTCAGACTGGAGGTGTGCGAAGTCACAGAATGGAGGTGTGTGAAGTCATTGAATGGAGCTGGGTGAAGTCAGAATGGAGGTGTGTGAAGTTACAGAATTGAGGTGTGTGAACTCAGAACGGAGGTGTGTGAAGTCACAGAATCTAGGTGTGTGAAATCATAGAATGCAGGTGTGTGAAGTCATAATGGAGGTGTGTGAAGTCACAGAATTGAGGTGTGTGAAGTCACAGAATGGAGGTGTGTGAAGTCATAGAATGGAGGTATGTGAAGTCAGAACGGAGGTGTGTGAAGTCACAGAATGAAGGTGCGTTAAGTCACAGAATGGAGGTTTGTGAACTCAGAATGGAGTTGTGTGAAGTCACAGAATGGAGGTGTGTGAATTAATAGAATGGAGGTGTGAGAAATCATAGAAAGGAGGTGTGGGAAGTCACAGAATGGAGGTGTGTGAAGTCATAGAATGGAGGTGTGTGAAGTCATAGAATGGATGTTTCTGAAGTAGAATGAAGGTGTGTGAAGTCATAGAATGGAGGTGTGTGAAGTCAAAATTGGGGTATGTGAACTCATAAAATGGAGATGTGTGAAGTCATGGAATATAGGTGTGTGAAGTCTAAGAATATATGTGTGTGAAGTCAAACAATGGTGGTGTGTGAAGTCACAGAAT
This sequence comes from Megascapheus bottae, assembly GCA_024803745.1. Lineage (NCBI taxonomy): Eukaryota > Metazoa > Chordata > Mammalia > Rodentia > Geomyidae > Megascapheus > Megascapheus bottae. The sequence continues at coordinate 37,716 of JANJXV010001227.1, read as the reverse complement.
GGAGGTGTGTTAAGTCAAAGAATGGAAGTGTGTGAAGTCAAAATGAAGGTGTGTGAAGTCACAGAATGGAGGTGTGTGAAGTCACAGAATGAAGGTGTTTGAAGTCAAAATTGTGGTGTGTTAAGTCACAAATGGAGGTGTCTGAAGTCGGAATGCCGCTGTGTGAAGTCATAGAATGGAGGTGTGTGAAGTCAAAATGGAGGTGTGTGAACTCATAGAATGGAGTGTGTGAAGTCACAATGAGGCTGTGTGAAGTCATAGAATGGGGGTGTGTGAAGTCAAATTGGAGGTGTGTGAAATCATAGAATGGAGGTGTGTCAACTCCGAAATGAGGTGTGTGAAGTCATAGAATGGAGGTGTGTGAATTAATAGAATGGAGGTGTGAGAAATCATAGAATGGAGGTGTGTGAAGTCACAGAATGGAGGTGTGTGAAGTCGGAATGGAGTTGTGTGAAGTCATAGAATGGAGGTGTGTGAAGTCACAAGGGAGGTGTGTGAAATCATAGAATGGATGTGTGTGAAGTCACAGTATGGAGGTGTGTGAAGTCATAGAATGGAGCTGTGTGAAGTCAGATTGGAGGTGTGTGAAGTCACAGAATGGAGGTGTGTGAACTCAGAATGGAGGTGTGTGAAATCACAGAATGGAGGTGTGAAGTCATAGAATGGAGGTGTGTGAAGTCATAGAATGGAGGTGTGTGAAGTCATAATGGAGGTGTGTGAACTCACAGAATTGAGGTGCGTGAAGTCACAGAATGGAGGTGTGTGAAGTCATAGAATGGAGGTGTGTGAAGTCATAGAATGGAGGTGTGTTATCATAGAATGGATGTTTGTGAAGTAAGAATGAAGGTGTGTTAAGTCATAGAATGGTGGTGTGTGAAGGCACAGAATGGAGGTGTGTGAAGTCATAGAATGAGGCTGTGTGAAGTCATAATGGAGGAGTGTGAAGTCATATAATGGAGGTGTGTGAAATCACAATGTAGGTGTGTGAAGTCAAAAATGGAGGTGTGTGAATTCATAGAAAGGAATTGTGTGAAGTCATAGAATGGAGGTGTGTGAAGTCACAGAATTGAGGTGTGTGAACTCAGAATGGAGGTGTGTGAAGTCACAGAATGGAGGTTTGTAAAGTCATAGAATGGAGGTGTGTGAAGTCATAGAATGGATGTTTCTGAAGTAGAATGAAGGTGTGTGAAGTCATAGAATGTAGGTGTGTGAAGTCAAAATGGAGGTGTGCGAACTCATAAAATGGAGATGCGTGAAGTCATGGAATGTAAGTGTGTGAATTCCAAAAATGGAGGTGTGTGACGTCAAACAATGGTGGTGTGTGAAGTCACAGAATGGAGGTGTGTGAAGTCAAAGAATGGAAGTGTGTGAAGTCAAAATTGAGGTGTGTGAAGTCACAGAATGGAGGTGTGTGAAGTCACAGAATGGAGGTGTGTGAAGTCATAGAATGGAGGTGTGTGAAGTCACAGAATGGAGATGTGTGTAGTCACAGAATGGAGGTGTGTGAAGTCACAGAATGGAGGTGTGTGAAGTCACAGAATGGAGGTGTGTGAACTGACAATGGAGGCGTGTAAAGTCCCAGAATGCAGGTGTGTGAAGTCAAACAATAAAGGTGTGTGAAGTCACAGAATGGAGGTCTGTGAAGTCATAGAATGGAGGTGTGTTAAGTCACAGAATGGAGGTTTTTGAAGTCAGATAATGGAGGTGTGTGAACTCAGAATGGAGGTGTGTGAAATCACAGAACGGAGATTTGTGAAGTCATAGAATGGAAGTGCATGAAGTCATATAATGGATGTTCCTGAAGTAAGAATGAACGTGTGTGAAGTCATAGAATGTAGGTTTGTGAAGTCAAAATGGAGGTGTGTGAACTCATAGAATGGAGGTGTGTGAACTCATAGAATGGAGGTGTGTGAAGTCATGGAAAGGAGGTGTGTGAAGTCAAAGAATGGAGGTGTATGAAGTCATACAATAAAGGTGTGTGAAGTCACAGAATGGAGGTGTGTGAAATCACAGAATGGAGGTGTGTGAAGTCAAAAAGGTGTTGTGTAGAGTCACAAATGGAGGTGTGTGAACTCATAGAATGGAGGTGTGTGAAGTCAAAGAATGGAGGTGTGTGAAGTCATGGAATGGAGGTGTGTGAAGTCATGGAATGGAGATATGTGAAGTCACAGAATGGAGGTGTGTGAAGTCAGAATGGAGTTGTGTGAAGTCATAGAATGGAGGTGTGTGAAGTCAGAATGGAGGTGTGTGAAGTCATAGAATGGAGGTGTGTGAAGTCAGAATGGAGGTGTGTGAACTCATAGAAAGGAGGTGTGTGAAGTCACAATGGAGGTATGTGAAGTCATAGAATGGTGGTGTGTGAAGTCACAGAATGGAGTTGTGGAAGTCATAGAATGGAGGTGTGTGAAGTCAGAATGGATGTGTGTGAAGTCATAGAATGGAGGTGTGTGAAGTCATAATGGAGGTGTGTGAAGTCACAGAATTGAGGTGTGTGAAGTCACGGAATGGAGGTGTGTAAAGTCATAGAATGGAGGTGTGTGAAGTCATAGAATGGAGGTGTGTGAAGTCATAGAATGAATGTTTGTGAAGTAAGAATGAAGGTGTGTTAAGTCATAAAATGGAGATGTGTGAAGGCACAGAATGGAGGTGTGTGAAGTAATAGAATGGAGCTGTGTGAAGTCAGAATGGAGGTGTGTGATGTCATAGAGTGGAGGTGTGTGAAGTCAAAATGGAGATGTGTGAAGTCAAAAAATGGAGTTGTGTGAAGTCAAAGAATGGAAGTGTGTGAAGTCATAGAATGGAGGTGTGTGAAGTCATAGAATGGAGGTGTGTGAAGTCACAGAATTGATGTTTGTGAAGTCAGAATGGAGGTGTGTGAAGTCAGAATGGAGGTTTGTGAAGTCATAGAATGGAGGTGTGTGAAGTCATAGAATGGAGGTGTGTGAAGTCATAGAATGGAGGTGTGTGAAGTCACAATGCAGGTGTGTGAACTCATAGAATGGAGGTGTCTGAAGTCAGAATGGAGGTGTGTGAAGTCATGGAATGGAGGTGTGTGAAGTCAGAATTAAGGTGTGTGAAGTCATAGAATGGAGGTTTGTGAAGTCAGAATGGAGGTGTGTGAACTCATAGAATGGAGCTGTGTGAAGTCACAATGGAGGTGTGTGAAGTCACAGAATGGAGGTGTGTGAAGTCACAGAATGGAGGTGTGTGAAATCATAGAATGGAGCTGTGTGAAGTCAGATAGGAGTTGTGTGAAGTCACAGAATGGAGGTGTGTGAACTCAGAATGGAGGTGTGTGAAGTCACAGAATGAAGGTGTGTGAAGTCATAGAATGGAGGTGTGAAATCATAGAATGGATGTGTGTGAAGTCATAATGGAGGTGTGTGAAGTCACAGAATTGAGGTGTGTGAAGTCACAGAATGGAGGTTTGTGAAGTCATAGAATGGAGGTATGTGAAGTCATAGAATGGAGGTGTGTGAAGTCATAGAATGGATGTTTGTGAAGTAACAATGAAGGTGTGTTAAGTCATAGAATGGAGGTGTGTGAAGGCACAGAATGGAGGTGTGTGAAGTCATAGAATGGAGCTGTTTGAGTCAGAATGGAGGTGTGTGAAGTCACAGAATGGAGGTGTGTGAAATCAGAATGGTGGTGTGTGAAGTCACAGAATGGAGGTGTGTTAAGTCCCAGAACGGAGGTGTTTGAACTCAGAATGGAGGTGTGTGAAATCACAGATTGGAGGTGTGTGAAGTCATAGAATGGAGGTGTGTGAAATCATAGAATGGAGGTGTGGGAAGGCATAGAGTGGAGCTGTGTGAAGTCAGACTGGAGGTGTGCGAAGTCACAGAATGGAGGTGTGTGAAGTCATTGAATGGAGCTGGGTGAAGTCAGAATGGAGGTGTGTGAAGTTACAGAATTGAGGTGTGTGAACTCAGAACGGAGGTGTGTGAAGTCACAGAATCTAGGTGTGTGAAATCATAGAATGCAGGTGTGTGAAGTCATAATGGAGGTGTGTGAAGTCACAGAATTGAGGTGTGTGAAGTCACAGAATGGAGGTGTGTGAAGTCATAGAATGGAGGTATGTGAAGTCAGAACGGAGGTGTGTGAAGTCACAGAATGAAGGTGCGTTAAGTCACAGAATGGAGGTTTGTGAACTCAGAATGGAGTTGTGTGAAGTCACAGAATGGAGGTGTGTGAATTAATAGAATGGAGGTGTGAGAAATCATAGAAAGGAGGTGTGGGAAGTCACAGAATGGAGGTGTGTGAAGTCATAGAATGGAGGTGTGTGAAGTCATAGAATGGATGTTTCTGAAGTAGAATGAAGGTGTGTGAAGTCATAGAATGGAGGTGTGTGAAGTCAAAATTGGGGTATGTGAACTCATAAAATGGAGATGTGTGAAGTCATGGAATATAGGTGTGTGAAGTCTAAGAATATATGTGTGTGAAGTCAAACAATGGTGGTGTGTGAAGTCACAGAATGGAGGTGTGTTAAGTCAAAGAATGGAAGTGTGTGAAGTCAAAATGGAGGTGTGTGAAGTCACAGAATGGAGGTGTGTGAAGTCACAGAATGAAGGTGTTTGAAGTCAAAATTGTGGTGTGTGAAGTCACAAATGGAGGTGTCTGAAGTCGGAATGCCGCTGTGTGAAGTCATAGAATGGAGGTGTGTGAAGTCAAAATGGAGGTGTGTGAACTCATAGAATGGAGTGTGTGAAGTCACAATGAGGCTGTGTGAAGTCATAGAATGGGGGTGTGTGAAGTCAAATTGGAGGTGTGTGAAATCATAGAATGGAGGTGTGTCAACTCCGAAATGAGGTGTGTGAAGTCATAGAATGGAGGTGTGTGAATTAATAGAATGGAGGTGTGAGAAATCATAGAATGGAGGTGTGTGAAGTCACAGAATGGAGGTGTGTGAAGTCGGAATGGAGTTGTGTGAAGTCATAGAATGGAGGTGTGTGAAGTCACAAGGGAGGTGTGTGAAATCATAGAATGGAGGTGTGTGAAGTCATCGAATGGAGGTGTGTGAAGTCATGGAATGGATGTGTGTGAAGTCATGGAATGGAGGTGTGTGAAGTCACAGAAGGGAGGTGTGTGAAGTCACAATGGTGTTGTGTGAAGTCATAGAATGGAGGTGTGTGAAGTCACAAGGGAGGTGTGTGAAATCATAGAATGGATGTGTGTGAAGTCACAGTATGGAGGTGTGTGAAGTCATAGAATGGAGCTGTGTGAAGTCAGATTGGAGGTGTGTGAAGTCACAGAATGGAGGTGTGTGAACTCAGAATGGAGGTGTGTGAAATCACAGAATGGAGGTGTGAAGTCATAGAATGGAGGTGTGTGAAGTCATAGAATGGAGGTGTGTGAAGTCATAATGGAGGTGTGTGAACTCACAGAATTGAGGTGCGTGAAGTCACAGAATGGAGGTGTGTGAAGTCACAGAATGGAGGTGTGTGAAGTCATAGAATGGAGGTGTGTTATCATAGAATGGATGTTTGTGAAGTAAGAATGAAGGTGTGTTAAGTCATAGAATGGTGGTGTGTGAAGGCACAGAATGGAGGTGTGTGAAGTCATAGAATGAGGCTGTGTGAAGTCATAATGGAGGTGTGTGAAGTCATATAATGGAGGTGTGTGAAATCACAATGTAGGTGTGTGAAGTCAAAGAATGGAGGTGTGTGAATTCATAGAAAGGAATTGTGTGAAGTCATAGAATGGAGGTGTGTGAAGTCACAGAATTGAGGTGTGTGAACTCAGAATGGAGGTGTGTGAAGTCACAGAATGGAGGTTTGTAAAGTCATAGAATGGAGGTGTGTGAAGTCATAGAATGGATGTTTCTGAAGTAGAATGAAGGTGTGTGAAGTCATAGAATGTAGGTGTGTGAAGTCAAAATGGAGGTGTGCGAACTCATAAAATGGAGATGCGTGAAGTCATGGAATGTAAGTGTGTGAATTCCAAAAATGGAGGTGTGTGACGTCAAACAATGGTGGTGTGTGAAGTCACAGAATGGAGGTGTGTGAAGTCAAAGAATGGAAGTGTGTGAAGTCAAAATTGAGGTGTGTGAAGTCACAGAATGGAGGTGTGTGAAGTCACAGAATGGAGGTGTGTGAAGTCATAGAATGGAGGTGTGTGAAGTCACAGAATGGAGATGTGTGTAGTCACAGAATGGAGGTGTGTGAAGTCACAGAATGGAGGTGTGTGAAGTCACAGAATGGAGGTGTGTGAACTGACAATGGAGGCGTGTAAAGTCCCAGAATGCAGGTGTGTGAAGTCAAACAATAAAGGTGTGTGAAGTCACAGAATGGAGGTCTGTGAAGTCATAGAATGGAGGTGTGTTAAGTCACAGAATGGAGGTGTGTGAAGTCAGATAATGGAGGTGTGTGAACTCAGAATGGAGGTGTGTGAAATCACAGAACGGAGATTTGTGAAGTCATAGAATGGAAGTGCGTGAAGTCATATAATGGATGTTCCTGAAGTAAGAATGAACGTGTGTGAAGTCATAGAATGTAGGTTTGTGAAGTCAAAATGGAGGTGTGTGAACTCATAGAATGGAGGTGTGTGAACTCATAGAATGGAGGTATGTGAAGTCATGGAAAGGAGGTGTGTGAAATCAAAGAATGGAGGTGTATGAAGTCATACAATAAAGGTGTGTGAAGTCACAGAATGGAGGTGTGTGAAATCACAGAATGGAGGTGTGTGAAGTCAAAAAGGTGGTGTGTAGAGTCACAAATGGAGGTGTGTGAACTCATAGAATGGAGGTGTGTGAAGTCACAGAATGGAGGTGTGTGAAGTCATCGAATGGAGGTGTGTGAAGTCATGGAATGGAGGTGTGTGAAGTCACAGAATGGAGGTTTGTGAAGTCAGAATGGACTTGTGTGAAGTCATAGAATGGAGGTGTGTGAAGTCAGAATGGAGGTGTGTGAAGTCATAGAATGGAGGTGTGTGAAGTCAGAATGGAGGTGTGTGAACTCATAGAATGGAGGTGTGTGAAGTCACAATGGAGGTATGTGAAGTCATAGAATGGTGGTGTGTGAAGTCACAGAATGGAGTTGTGGAAGTCATAGAATGGAGGTGTGTGAAGTCAGAATGGAGGTGTGTGAAGTCATAGAATGGAGGTGTGTGAAGTCATAATGGAGGTGTGTGAAGTCACAGAATTGAGGTGTGTGAAGTCACGTAATGGAGGTGTGTAAAGTCATAGAATGGAGGTGTGTGAAGTCATAGAATGGAGGTGTGTGAAGTCATAGAATGAATGTTTGTGAAGTAAGAATGAAGGTGTGTTAAGTCATAAATGGAGATGTGTGAAGGCACAGAATGGAGGTGTGTGAAGTAATAGAATGAAGCTGTGTGAAGTCAGAATGGAGGTGTGTGATGTCATAGAGTGGAGGTGTGTGAACTCAAAATGGAGATGTGTGAAGTCAAAAAATGGAGTTGTGTGAAGTCAAAGAATGGAAGTGAGTGAAGTCATAGAATGGAGGTGTGTGAAGTCATAGAATGGAGGTGTGTGAAGTCATAGAATGGAGTTGTGTGAAGTCACAGAATTGATGTTTGTGAAGTCAGAATGGAGGTGTGTGAATTCAGAATGGAGGTTTGTGAAGTCATAGAATGGAGGTGTGTGAAGTCATAGAATGGAGGTGTGTGAAGTCATAGAATGGCGGTGTGTGAAGTCACAATGCAGGTGTGTGAACTCATAGAATGGAGGTGTCTGAAGTCAGAATGGAGTTGTGTGAAGTCATAGAATGGAGGTGTGTGAAGTCACAATAAAGGTGTGTGAAGTCATAGAATGGAGGTTTGTGAAGTCAGAATGGAGGTGTGTGAACTCATAGAATGGAGCTGTGTGAAGTCACAATGGAGGTGTGTGAAGTCATAGAATGGAGGTGTGTGAAGTCACAGAATGGAGGTGTGTGAAGTCATAGAATGGAGCTGTGTGAAGTCAGATTGGAGTTGTGTGAAGTCACAGAATGGAGGTGTGTGAACTCAGAATGGAGGTGTGTGAAGTCACAGAATTGAGGTGTGTGAAGTCACAGAATTGAGGTGTGTGAAGTCACAGAATGGAGGTGTGTGAAGTCATAGAATGGAGGTGTGTGAAATCATAGAATGGAGGTGTGTGAAGTCACAGAATGAAGGTGCGTTAAGTCACAGAATGGAGGTTTGTGAACTCAGAATGTAGGTGTGTGAAGTCACAGAATGGATGTGAGGGAAGTCATAGAATGGAGTTTTGTGAAGTCACAGAATGGAGGTGTGTGAATTAATAAAATGGAGGTGTGAGAAATCATAGAATGGAGGTGTGTGAAGTCACAGAATGGAGGTGTGTGAAGTCACAGAATGGAGATGTGTGAACTCACAATGGAGGTGTGTGAAGTCAAAGAATGGAGGTGTGTGAAGTCATAGAATGGAATTGTGTGAAGTCATAGAATGGAGGTGTGTGAACTCATAGAATGGTGGTGTGTGAAGTCACGGAATACAGGTGTGTGAACTCAGAATGGAGGTGTGTGAAGTCACAGAATGGAGGTTTGTGAAGTCATAGAATGGAGGTGTGTGAAGTCAGAATGGAGGTGTGTCAACTCATAGAATGGAGTGTGTGAAGTCACAATGGGGATGTGTGAAGTCTTAGAATGGGGGTTTGTGAAGTCAAATTGGAGGTGTGTGAAATCTCAGAATGGAGGTGTGTCAACTCAGAAATGAGGGGTGTGGTCACAGAACGGAGGTTGGTGAAGTCATAGAATGGAGGTGCGTGAAGTCATAGAATGGATGTTTCTGAAGTGAGAATGAAGGTGTATGAAGTCAAAGAATAGAGGTGTGTGAAGTCAAAATGGAGGTGTGTGAACTCATAGAATGGAGGTGTGTGAACTCATAGAATGGAGGTGTGTGAAGTCAGAATGGAGGTGTGTGAAGTCATAGTATGGAGGTGTGTGAAGTCAGAATGGAGGTGTGTGAACTCCTAGAATGGAGGTGTGTGAAGTGACAATGGAGGTATGTGAAGTCATAGAATGGTGGTGTGTGAAGTCACAGAATGGAGGTGTGGAAGTCATAGAATGGAGGTGTGTGAAGTCAGAATGGAGGTGTGTGAAGTCATAGAATGGTGGTGTGTGAAGTCACAGAATGGAGGTGTGGAAGTCATAGAATGGAGGTGTGTGAAGTCAGAATGGAGGTGTGTGAAGTCATAGAAAGGAGGTGTGTGAAGTTATAATGTAGGTGTGTGAAGTCACAAAATTGAGGTGTGTGAAGTCACAGAATGGAGGTGTGTGAAGTCATAGAATGGAGGTGTGTGAAGTCATAGAATGGAGGTGTGTGAAGTCACAGAATGAAGGTGCGTTAAGTCACAGAATGGAGGTTTGTGAACTCAGAATGTAGGTGTGTGAAGTCACAGAATGGAGGTGAGGGAAGTCATAGAATGGAGTTGTGTGAAGTCACAGAATGGAGGTTTGTGAATTAATAGAAAGGAGGTGTGAGAAATGATGGAATGGAGTTGTGTGAAGTCACAGATTGGAGGTGTGTGAACTCACAATGGAGGTGTGTGAAGTCAAAGAATGGAGGTGTGTGAAGTCATAGAATGGAATTGTGAGAAGTCATAGAATGGAGGTGTGTGAAGTGAGAATTGAGGTGTGTGAAGTCACGGAATACAGGTGTGTGAACTCAGAATGGAGGTGTGTGAAGTCACAGAATGGAGGTTTGTGAAGTCATAGAATGGAGGTATATGAAGTCATACAATGGATGTTTCTGAAGTAGAATGAAGGTGTGTGAAGTCGTAGAATGAAGGTGTGTGAAGTCATAGAATGGAGGTTTGTGAAGTCAAAATGGAGGTGTGTGAACTCATAAAATGGAGATGTGTGAAGTCATGGAATGGAGGTGTGTGAAGTCCAAGAATATAGGTGTGTGAATTCAAACAATGGTGGTGTGTGAAGTCACAGAATGGAGGTGAGTTAAGTCAAAGAATGGAAGTGTGTGAAGTCAAAATGGAGGTGTGTGAAGTCACAGAATGGAGGTGTGTGAAGTCACAGAATGAAGGTGTTTGAAGTCAAAATTGTGGAGTGTGAAGTCACAAATGGAGGTGTCTGAAGTCGGAATGCAGCTGTGTGAAGTCATAGAATGGAGGTGTGTGAAGTCAGAATGGAGGTGGGTCAACTCATAGAATGGAGTGTGTGAAGTCACAATGGGGATGTGTGAAGTCTTAGAATGGGGGTTTGTGAAGTCAAATTGGAGGTGTGTGAAATCACAGAATGGAGGTGTGTCAACTCAGAAATGAGGTGTGTGGTCACAGAACAGAGTTTGGTGAAGTCATAGAAAGGAGGTGCGTGAAGTCATAGAATGGATGTTTCTGAAGTGAGAATGAAGGTGTATGAAGTCAAAGAATAGAGGTGTGTGAAGTCAAAATGGAGGTGTGTGAACTCATAGAATGGAGGTGTGTGAACTCATAGAATGGAGGTGTGTGAACTCATAGAATGGAGGTGTGTGAAGTCATGGAATGCAGGTGTGTGAAGTCAAAGAATGGAGGTGTGTGAAGTCAAACAATATAGGTGTGTGAAGTCACAGAATGGAGGTGTGTGAACTCATAGAATGGAGGTGCATGAAGTCAAAGAATGGAGATGTGTGAATTCATCGAATGGAGGTGTGTGAAGTCATAGAATGGAGGTGTGTGAAGTCAGAATGGAGGTGTGTGAAGTCATCGAATGGAGGTGTGTGAAGTCAGAATGGAGGTGTGTGAACTCATAGAATGGAGGTGTGTGAAATCACAATGGAGGTATGTGAAGACATAGAATGTTGGTGTGTGAAGTCACAGAATGGAGGTGTGGAAGTCATAGAAAGGAGGTGTGTGAAGTCAGGATGGAGGTGTGTGAAGTCATAGAATGGAGGTGTGTGAAGTCAGAATGGAGGTGTGTGAAGTCACAGAATTGAGGTGTGTGAAGTCACAGAATGGAGGTGTGTGGAGTCATAGAATGGAGGTGTGTGAAGTCATAGAATGGAGGTGTGTGAAGTCATAGAAAGGATGTTTGTGAAGTAAGAATGAAGGTGTGTTAAGTCATAAAATGGAGATGTGTGAAGGCACAGAATGGAGGTGTGTGAAGTCATAGAATGGAGCTGTGTGAAGTCAGAATGGAGGTGTGTGAAGTCATAGAATGGAGGTGTGTGAACTCACAATGGAGATGTGTGAAGTCAAAAAATGGAGGTGTGTGAAGTCAAAGAATGGAAGTGTGTGAAGTCATAGAATGGAGGTGTGTGAAGTCATAGAATGGAGGTGTGTGAAGTCACAGAATTGATGTTTGTGAAGTCAGAATGGAGGTGTGTGAAGTCAGAATGGAGGTTTGTGAAGTCATAGAATGGAGGTGTGTGAAGTCATGGAATGGAGGAGTGTGAAGTCATAGAATGGAGGTGTGTGAAATCACAGAATTGATGTTTGTGAAGTCAGAATGTAGGTGTATGAACTCACAATGGAGGTGTGTGAAGTCAAAGAATGGAGGTGTGTGAAGTCACAGAATTGATGTTGGTGAAGTCAGAATGGAGGTGTGTGAAGTCAGAATGGAGGTGTGTGAAGTCATAAAATGGAGGTGTGTGAAGTCACAATGCAGGTGTGTGAACTCATAGAATGGAGGTGTGTGAAGTCATAGAATGGAGGTGTGTGATGTCATAGAATGGAGGTTTGTGAAGTCATACAATGGAGGTGTGTGAAGTCATAGAATGGAAGTTTCTGAAGTAAGAATGTAGGTGTGTGAAGTCATAGAATGTAGGTGTGTGAAGTCAAAATGGTGGTGTGTGAACTTATACAATGGATGTGTGTGAACTGATAGAGTGGAGGTGTGTGAAATCATGGAATGGAGGTGTGTGAAGTCAAAGAATGGAGGTGTGTGAAGTCAAACAATGGAGGTGTGCGAAGTCACAGAATGGAGGTTTGTGAAGTCACAGAATGGAAGTGTGTGAAGTCAAAATGGAGGTGTGTAAAGTCACAGAATGGAGGTGTGTGAAGTCACAGAATGGAGGTGTGTGAAGTCAAAATGGTGGTGTGTAACGTCACAAATGAAGGTGTGTGAAGTCACAGAATGTAGGTGTGTGAACTCAAAATGGAGGTGTGTGAAGTCAAAGAATGGAGGTGTGCGAAGTCAAAGTATGGAGGTGTGTGAAGTCATAGAATGGAGGTGAGTGAAGTCATAGAATGGAGGTGTGTGAAGTCATAGAATGAAGGTGTGTGAAGTCACGGAATGAAGGTGTGTTAAGTCACAGAACGGAGGTGTGTGAACTCAGAATGGAGGTGTGTGAATTACCAGAATGGAGGTGTGAGAAGTCATAGAATGGAGTTGTGTGAAGTCACAGAATGGAGATGTGTGAATTCATAGAATATAGGTGTGTGAAGTCATAGAATGGAGGTGTCTGAAGTCACAGAATGAAGGTGTGTGAAGTCACAGAATGGAAGTGTGTGAAGTCACAGAATGGAGGTGTGTGAACTCACAATGGAGGTGCGTGAAGTTAAAGAATGGAGGTGTGTGTAGTCATAGAATGGAAGTGTGTGAAGGCATAGAATGGAGGTGTGTGAAGCCAGAATTGAGGTGTGTGAAGTCACAGAATTGAGGTGTGTGAACTCAGAATGGAGGTGTGTGAAGTCACAGAATGGAGGTTTGTGAAATCAAAGAATGGAGGTGTGTGAACTCACAATGGAGGTGTGTGAAGTCAAAATGGAGGTGTGCGAACTCATAAAATGGAGATGTGTGAAGTCATGGAATGTAGGTGTGTGAAGTCCAAAAATGGAGGTGTGTGAAGTCAAACAATGGTGGTGTGTGAAGTCACAGAATGGAGGTGTGTGAAGTCAAAGAATGGAAGTGTGTGAAGTCAAACTGGAGGCGTGTGAAGTCACAGAATGAAGGTGTGTGAAGTCACAGAATGGAGGTGTGTGAAGTCATAGAATGGAGGTGTGTGAAGTCATAGAATGGAGGTGTGTGAAGTCAAAATGGAGGTGTGTGAAGTCATAGAATGGAGGTGTGTGAAGTCACAGAATGGAGGTGTGTGAAGTCACAGAATGGAGGTGTGTGAAGTCACAGAATGGAGGTGTGTGAGGTCAAAATGGAGGTGTGTGAAATCATAGAATGGACGTGTGTGAACTCGTAGAATGGAGGTGTGTGAAGTCATGGAATGGAGGTGTGTAAATTCAAAGTATGGAGGTGTGTGAAGTCAAACAAAAATGGTGTGTGAAGTCACAGAATGGAGGTGTGTGAAATCACAGAATGGAGGTGTGTGAAGTCAAAAAGGTGGTGTATAGAATCACAAATGGAGGTGTGTGAACTCATAGAATGGAGGTGTGTGAAGTCAAAGAATGGAGGTGTGTGAAGTCATGGAATGGAGGTGTGTGAAGGCACAGAATGGAGGTGTGTGAAGTCATAGAATGGAGGTGTGTTAAGTCATAGAATGGATGTTTCTGAAGTAAGAATGAAGGTGTGTGAAGTCATAGAATGGAGGTGTGTGAAGTAAAAATGGAGGTTTGTGAACTCATAGAATGGAGGTCTGAGAACTCATAGAATGGAGGTGTGTGAAGTCATGGAATAAAGGTGTGTGAAGTCAAAGAATGCAGGTGTGTGAAGTCAAACAATAAAGGTGTGTGAAGTCACAGAATGGAGGTGTGTGAAATCACAGAATGGAGGTGTGTGAAGTCAAAAAGGTGGTGTGTAGAGTCACAAATGGAGGTGTGTGAACTCATACAATGGAGGTGTGTGAAGTCAAAGAATGGAGGTGTGTGAAGTCATCGAATGGAGGTGTGTGAAGTCATGGAATGGAGGTGTGTGACGTCACAGAATGGAGGTGTGTGAAGTCAGAATGGAGATGTGTGAAGTCATAGAATGGAGGTGTGTGAAGTCAGAATGGAGGTGTGTGAAGTCATAGAATGGAGGTGTGTGAGGTCAGAATGGAGGTGTGTGAACTCATAGATTGGCGGTGTGTGAAGTCACAATGGAGGTATGTGAAATCACAGAATGGAGGTGTGTGAAGTCACAGTATGGAGGTGTGTGAAGTCACAGAATTGAGGTGTGTGAAGTCACAGAATGGAGGTGTGTGAAGTCATAGAATGGAGGTGTGCGAAGTCATAGAATGGAGGTGTGTGATCATAGAATGGATGTTTTTGAAGTAAGAATGAAGGTGTGTTAAGTCATAGAATGGAGGTGTGTGAAGGCACAGAACGGAGGTGTGTGAAGTCATAGAATGGAGCTGTGTGAAGTCATAATGGAGGTGTGTGAAGTCATAGAATGGAGGTGTGTGAACTCACAATGGAGGTGTGAGAAGTTATAGAAAGGAATTGTGTGAAGTCATAGAATGGAGGTGTGTGAAGCCAGAATTGAGGTGTGTGAAGTCACAGAATTGAGGTGTGTGAACTCAGAATGGAGGTGTGTGAAGTCACAGAATGGAGGTTTGTGAAGTCATAGAATGGAGGTGTCTGAAGTCATAGAATGGATGTTTCTGATGTAGAATGAAGGTGTGTGAAGTCACAGAATGGAGGTGTGTGAAGTCAAAATGGAGGTGTGCGAACTCATAAAATGGAGATGTGTGAAGTCATGGAATGGAGGTGTGTGAAGTCCAAGAATATAGGTGTGTGAATTCAAACAATGGTGGTGTGTGAAGTCACAGAATGGAGGTGTGTTAAGTCAAAGAATGGAAGTGTGTGAAGTCAAAATGGAGGTGTGTGAAGTCACAGAATGGAGGTGTGTGAAGTCACAGAATGAAGGTGTTTGAAGTCAAAATTGTGGTGTGTGAAGTCACAAATGGAGGTGTCGGAAGTCGGAATGCAGCTGTGTGAAATCATAGAGTGGAGGTGTGTGAAGTCAGAATGGAGGTGTGTCAACTCATAGAATGGAGTGTGTGAAGTCACAATGGGGCTGTGTGAAGTCTTAGAATGGGGGTTTGTGAAGTCAAATTGGAGGTGTGTGAAATCACAGAATGGAGGTGTGTCAACTCACAAATGAGGTGTGTGGTCACAGAACTGAGGTTTGTGAAGTCATAGAATGGAGGTGCGTGAAGTCATAGAATGGATGTTTCTGAAGTGAGAATGAAGGTGTATGAAGTCAAAGAATGGAGGTGTGTGAAGTCAAAATGGAGGTGTGTGAACTCATAGAATGGAGGTGTGTGAACTCATAGAATGGAGGTGTGTGAAGTCATGGAATGGAGGTGTGTGAAGTCAAAGAATGGAGGTGTGTGAAGTCAAAAAATATAGGTGTGTGAAGTCACAGAATGGAGGTGTGTGAACTCATAGAATGGAGGTGCATGAAGTCAAAGAATGGAGGTGTGTGAATTCATCGAATGGAGGTGTGTGAAGTCATGGAATGGAGGAGTGTGAAGTCAGAATGGAGGTGTGTGAAGTCATAGAATGGAGGTGTGTGAAGTCAGAATGGAGTTGTGTGAACTCATAGAATGGAGGTGTGTGAAGTCACAATGGAGTTATGTGAAGTCATAGAATGGTGGTGTGTGAAGTCACAGAATGGAGGTGTGGAAGTCATAGAAAGGAGGTGTGTGAAATCAGAATGGAGGTGTGTGAAGTCATAGAATGGAGGTGTGTGAAGTCAGAATGTAGGTGTGTGAAGTCACAGAATTGAGGTGTGTGAAGTCACACAATGGAGGTGTGTGAAGTCATAGAATGGAGGTGTGTGAAGTCATAGAATGGAGGTGTGTGAAGTCATAGAATGGATGTTTGTGAAGTAAGAATGAAGGTGTGTTAAGTCATAAAATGGAGATGTGTGAAGGCACAGAATGGAGGTATGTGAAGTCATAGAATGGAGCTGTGTGAAGTCAGAATGGAGGTGTGTGAAGTCATAGAATTGAGGTGTGTGAACTCACAATGGAGATGTGTGAAGTCAAAAAATGGAGGTGTGTGAAGTCAAAGAATGGAAGTGTGTGAAGTCATAGAATGGAGGTGTGTGAAGTCATAGAATGGAGGTGTGTGAAGTCACAGAATTGATGTTTGTGAAGTCAGAATGGAGGTGTGTGAAGTCAGAATGGATTTTTGTGAAGTCATAGAATTGAGGTGTGTGAAGTCATAGAATGGAGGTGTGTGAAGTCATAGAATGGAGGTGTGTGAAATCACAGAATTGATGTTTGTGAAGTCAGAATGTAGGTGTTTGAACTCACAATGGAGGTGTGTGAAGTCAAAGAATGGAAGTGTGTGAAGTCACAGAATTGATGTTTGTGAAGTCAGAATGGACCTGTGTGAAGTCAGAATGGAGGTGTGTGAAGTCATAGAATGGAGGTGTGTGAAGTCACAATGCAGGTGTGTGAACTCATAGAATGGAGGTGTGTGAAGTCACAGAATGGAGGTGTGTGAAGTAATAGAATGGAGGTGTGTGAAGTCATAGAATGGAGGTTTGTGAAGTCATACAATGGAGGTGTGTGAAGTCATAGAATGGAAGTTTCTGAAGTAAGAATGTAGGTGTGTGAAGTCATAGAATGTAGGTGTGTGAAGTCAAAATGGTGGTGTGTGAACTCATAGAATGGATGTGTGTGAACTGATAGAGTGGAGGTGTGTGAAGTCATGGAATGGAGGTGTGTGAAGTCAAAGAATGGACGTGTGTGAAGTCAAACAATGGAGGTGTGCGAAGTCACAGAATGGTGGTTTGTGAAGTCACAGAATCGAAGTGTGTGAAGTCAAAATGGAGGTGTGTGAAGTCACAGAATGGAGGTGTGTGAAGTCACAGAATGGAGGTGTGTGAAGTCAAAATGGTGGTGTGTAACGTCACAAATGGAGGTGTGTGAAGTCACAGAATGTAGGTGTGTGAACTCAAAATGGAGGTGTGTGAAGTCAAAGAATGGAGGTGTGCGAAGTCAAAGAATGGAGGTGTGTGAAGTCATAGAATGGAGGTGTGTGAAGTCATAGAATGGAGGTGTGTGAAGTCACGGAATGAAGGTGAGTTAAGTCACAGAACGGAGGTGTGTGAACTCAGAATGGAGGTGTGTGAATTACCAGAATGGAGATGTGGGAAGTCATAGAATGGAGTTGTGTGAAGTCACAGAATGGAGATGTGTGATTTCATAGAATATAGGTGTGTGAAGTCATAGAATGGAGGTGTGTGAAGTCACAGAATGGAGGTGTGTGAAGTCACAGAATGGAAGTGTGTGAAGTCACAGAATGGAAGTGTGTGAACTCACAACGGAGGTGTGTGAAGTCAAAGAATGGAGGTGTGTGAAGTCATAGAATGGAAGTGTGTGAAGTCATAGAATGGAGGTGTGTGAAGTCATAGAATGGAGGTGTGTGAAGTCAAAATGGAGGTCTGTGAAGTCATAGAATGGAGGTGTGTGAAGTCACAGAATGGAGGTGTGTGAAGTCACAGAATGGAGGTGTGTGAAGTCACAGAATGGAGGTGTGTGAAGTCAAAATGGAGGTGTGTGAAATCATAGAATGGACGTGTGTGAACTCGTAGAATGGAGGTGTGTGAAGTCATGGAATGTAGCTGTGTGAAGTCCACAAATGGAGGTGTGTGAATTCAAACAATGGTGGTGTGTGAAGGCACAGAATGGAGGTGTGTGAAGTCAAAGAATGGAAGTGTGTGAAGTCAAACTGGAGGCGTGTGAAGTCACAGAATGAAGGTGTGTGAAGTCACAGAATGGAGGTGTGTGAAGTCATAGAATGGAGGTGTGTGAAGTCATAGAATGGAGGTGTGTGAAGTCAAAATGGAGGTGTGTGAAGTCATAGAATGGAGGTGTGTGAAGTCACAGAACGGAGGTGTGTGAAGTCACAGAATGGAGGTGTGTGAAGTCACAGAATGGAGGTGTGTGAAGTCAAAATGGAGGTGTGTGAAATCATAGAAAGGACGTGTGTGAACTCGTAGAATGGAGGTGTGTGAAGTCATGGAATGGAGGTGTGTGAATTCAAAGAATGGAGGTGTGTGAAGTCAAACAAAAATGGTGTGTGAAGTCACAGAATGGAGGTGTGTGAAATCACAGAATGGAGGTGTGTGAAGTCAAAAAGGTGGTGTGTAGAATCACAAATGGAGGTGTGTGAACTCATAGAATGGAGGTGTGTGAAGTCAAAGAATGGAGGTGTGTGAAGTCATGGAATGGAGGTGTGTGAAGGCACAGAATGGAGGTGTGTGAAGTCATAGAAGGGAGGTGTGTTAAGTCATAGAATGGATGTTTCTGAAGTAAGAATGAAGGTGTGTGAAGTCATAGAATGGAGGTGTGTGAAGTAAAAATGGAGGTTTGTGAACTCATAGAATGGAGGTCTGAGAACTCATAGAATGGAGATGTGTGAAGTCATGGAATAAAGGTGTGTGAAGTCAAAGAATGCAGGTGTGTGAAGTCAAACAATAAAGGTGTGTGAAGTCACAGAATGGAGGTGTGTGAAATCACAGAATGGAGGTGTGTGAAGTCAAAAAGGTGGTGTGTAGAGTCACAAATGGAGGTGTGTGAACTCACAGAATGGAGGTGTGTGAAGTCAAAGAATGGAGGTGTGTGAAGTCATCGAATGGAGGTGTGTGAAGTCATGGAATGGAGGTGTGTGACGTCACAGAATGGAGGTGTGTGAAATCAGAATGGAGATGTGTGAAGTCATAGAATGGAGGTGTGTGAAGTCAGAATGGAGGTGTGTGAAGTCATAGAATGGAGGTGTGTGAAGTCAGAATGGAGGTGTGTGAACTCATAGATTGGCGGTGTGTGAAGTCTCAATGGAGGTATGTGAAATCACAGAATGGAGGTGTGTGAAGTCACAGTATGGAGGTGTGTGAAGTCATAGAATGAAGCTGTGTGAAGTGTGAAATGAGCTGTGTGAAGTCACAGAATGGAGGTGTGTGAACTCAGAATGGAGGTGTGTGAAGTCACAGAATGGAGGTGTGAAGTCATAGAATGGAGGTGTGTGAAGTCACAGAATGGAGGTGTGTGAACTCAGAATGGAGGTGTGTGAAGTCACAGAATGGAGGTGTGAAGTCACAGAATTGAGGTGTGTGAAGTCACAGAATGGAGGTGTGTGAAGTCATAGAATGGAGGTGTGTGAAGTCATAGAATGGAGGTGTGTGATCATAGAATGGATGTTTGTGAAGTAAGAATGAAGGTGTGTTAAGTCATAGAATGGAGATGTGTGAAGGCACAGAACGGAGGTGTGTGAAGTCATAGAATGGAGCTGTGTGAAGTCATAATGGAGGTGTGTGAAGTCATAGAATGGAGGTGTGTGAACTCACAATGGAGTTGTGTGAAGTCAAAGAATGGAGGTGTGTGAAGTCATAGAAAGGAATTGTGTGAAGTCATAGAATGGAGGTGTGTGAAGCCAGAATTGAGGTGTGTGAAGTCACAGAATTGAGGTGTGTGAACTCAGAATGGAGGTGTGTGAAGTCACAGAATGGAGGTTTGTGAAGTCATAGAATGGAGGTGTGTGAAGTCATAGAATGGATGTTTCTGAAGTAGAATGAAGGTGTGTGAAGTCACAGAATGGAGGTGTGTGAAGTCAAAATGGAGGTGTGCGAACTCATAAAATGGAGATGTGTGAAGTCATGGAATGGAGGTGTGTGAAGTCCAAGAATATAGGTGTGTGAATTCAAACAATGGTGGTGTGTGAAGTCACAGAATGGAGGTGTGTTAAGTCAAAGAATGGAAGTGTGTGAAGTCAAAATGGAGGTGTGTGAAGTCACAGAATGGAGGTGTGTGTAGTCACAGAATGAAGGTGTATGAAGTCAAAATTGTGGTGTGTGAAGTCACAAATGGAGGTGTCTGAAGTCGGAATGCAGCTGTGTGAAATCATAGAGTGGAGGTGTGTGAAGTCAGAATGGAGGTGTGTGAACTCATAGAATGGAGTGTGTGAAGTCACAATGGGGCTGTGTGAAGTCTTAGAATGGGGGTTTGTGAAGTCAAATTGGAGGTGTGTGAAATCACAGAATGGAGGTGTGTCAACTCACAAATGAGGTGTGTGGTCACAGAACGGAGGTTTGTGAAGTCATAGAATGGAGGTGCGTGAAGTCTTAGAATGGATGTTTCTGAAGTGAGAATGAAGGTGTATGAAGTCAAAGAATGGAGGTGTGTGAAGTCAAAATGGAGGTGTGTGAACTCATAGAATGGAGGTGAGTGAACTCATAGAATGGAGGTGTGTGAAGTCATGGAATGGAGGTGTGTGAAGACAAAGAATGGAGGTGTGTGAAGTCAAACAATATAGGTGTGTGAAGTCACAGAATGGAGGTGTGTGAACTCATAGAATGGAGGTGCATGAAGTCAAAGAATGGAGGTGTGTGAATTCATCGAATGGAGGTGTGTGAAGTCATGGAATGGAGGTGTGTGAAGTCAGAATGGAGGTGTGTGAAGTCATAGAATGGAGGTGTGTGAAGTCAGAATGGAGTTGTGTGAACTCATAGAATGGAGGTGTGTGAAGTCACAATGGAGTTATGTGAAGTCATAGAATGGTGGTGTGTGAAGTCACAGAATGGAGGTGTGGAAGTCATAGAAAGGAGGTGTGTGAAATCAGAATGGAGGTGTGTGAAGTCATAGAATGGAGGTGTGTGAAGTCAGAATGTAGGTGTGTGAACTCAAAATGGAGGTGTGTGAAGTCAAAGAATGGAGGTGTGCGAAGTCAAAGAATGGAGGTGTGTGAAGTCATAGAATGGAGGTGTGTGAAGTCATAGAATGGAGGTGTGTGAAGTCATAGAATGAAGGTGTGTGAAGTCACGGAATGGAGGTGTGTTAAGTCACAGAACGGAGGTGTGTGAACTCAGAATGGAGGTGTGTGAATTACCAGAATGGAGGTGTGGGAAGTCATAGAATGGAGTGGTGTGAAGTCACAGAATGGAGATGTGTGAATTCATAGAATATAGGTGTGTGAAGTCATAGAATGGAGGTGTGTGAAGTCACAGAATGGAGGTGTGTGAAGTCACAGAATGGAAGTGTGTGAAGTCACAGAATGGAGGTGTGTGAACTCACAATGGAGGTGTGTGAAGTCAAAGAATGGAGGTGTGTGAAGTCATAGAATGGAAGTGTGTGAAGTCATAGAATGGAGGTGTGTGAAGCCAGAATTGAGGTGTGTGAAGTCACAGAATTGAGGTGTGTGAACTCAGAATGGAGGTGTGTGACGTCACAGAATGGAGGTTTGTGAAATCAAAGAATGGAGGTGTGTGAACTCACAATGGAGGTGTGTGAAGTCAAAATGGAGGTGTGCGAACTCATAAAATGGAGATGTGTGAAGTTATGGAATGTAGGTGTGTGAAGTCCAAAAATGGAGGTGTGTGAAGTCAAAAAATGGTGGTGTGTGAAGTCACAGAATGGAGGTGTGTGAAGTCTAAGAATGGAAGTGTGTGAAGTCAAACTGGAGGCGTGTGAAGTCACAGAATGAAGGTGTGTGAAGTCACAGAATGGAGGTGTTTGAAGTCATAGAATGAAGGTGTGTGAAGTCATAGAATGGAGGTGTGTGAAGTCAAAATGGAGGTGTGTGAAGTCATAGAATGGAGGTGTGTGAAGTCACAGAACGGAGGTGTGTGAAGTCACAGAATGGAGGTGTGTGAAGTCACAGAATGCAGGTGTGTGAAGTCAAAATGGAGGTGTGTGAACTCATAGAATGGAGGTGTGTGAAGTCAAAGAATGGAGGTGTGTGAAGTCATCGAATGGAGGTATGTGAAGACATGGAATGGAGGTGTGTGACGTCACAGAATGGAGGTGTGTGAAGTCAGAATGGAGATGTGTGAAGTCATAGAATGGAGGTGTGTGAAGTCAGAAGGGAGGTGTGTGAAGTCATAGAATGGAGGTGTGTGAAGTCAAAATGGAGGTGTGTGAACTCATAGATTGGCGGTGTGTGAAGTCACAATGGAGGTATGTGAAATCATAGAATGGAGGTGTGTGAAGTCACAGTATGGAGGTGTGTGAAGTCATAGAATGAAGCTGTGTGAAGTGTGAAATGAGCTGTGTGAAGTCACAGAATGGAGGTGTGTGAACTCAGAATGGAGGTCTGTGAAGTCACAGAATGGAGGTGTGAAGTCATAGAATGGAGGTGTGTGAAGTCACAGAATGGAGGTGTGTGAAGTCATAATGGAGGTGTGTGAAGTCACAGAATTGAGGTGTGTGAAGTCACAGAATGGAGGTGTGTGAAGTCATAGAATGGAGGTGTGTGAAGTCATAGAATGGTGGTGTGTGATCATAGAATGGATGTTTGTGAAGTAAGAATGAAGGTGTGTTAAGTCATAGAATGGAGGTGTGTGAAGGCACAGAAGGGAGGTGTGTGAAGTCATAGAATGGAGCTGTGTGCAGTCATAATGGAGGTGTGTGAAGTCAAAGAATGGAGGTGTGTGAAGTCATAGAAAGGAATTGTGTGAAGTCATAGAATGGAGGTGTGTGAATCCAGAATTGAGGTGTGTGAAGTCACAGAATTGAGGTGTGTGAACTCAGAATGGAGGTGTGTGAAGACACAGAATGGAGGTTTGTGAAGTCATAGAATGGAGGTGTGTGAAGTCAAAATGGAGGTGTGCGAACTCATAAAATGGAGATGTGTGAAGTCATGGAATGGAGGTGTGTGAAGTCCAAGAATATAGGTATGTGAATTCAAACAATGGTGGTGTGTGAAGTCACAGAATGGAGGTGTGTTAAGTCAAAGAATGGAAGTGTGTGAAGTCAAAATGGAGGTGTGTGAAGTCACAGAATGGAGGTGTGTGAAGTCACAGAATGAAGGTGTTTAAAGTCAAAATTGTGGTGTGTGAAGTCACAAATGGAGGTGTCTGAAGTCGGAATGCAGCTGTGTGAAATCATAGAGTGGAGGTGTGTGAAGTCAGAATGGAGGTGTGTGAACTCATAGAATGGAGTGTGTGAAGTCACAATGGGGCTGTGTGAAGTCTTAGAATGGGGGTTTGTGAAGTCAAATTGGAGGTGTGTGAAATCACAGAATGGAGGTGTGTCAACTCACAAATGAGGTGTTTGGTCACAGAACGGAGGTTTGTGAAGTCATAGAATGGAGGTGCGTGAAGTCTTAGAATGGATGTTTCTGAAGTGAGAATGAAGGTGTATGAAGTCAAAGAATGGAGGTGTGTGAAGTCAAAATGGAGGTGTGTGAACTCATAGAATGGAGGTGAGTGAACTCATAGAATGGAGGTGTGTGAAGTCATGGAATGGAGGTGTGTGAAGTCAAAGAATAGAGGTGTGTGAAGTCAAACAATATAGGTGTGTGAAGTCACAGAATGGAGGTGTGTGAACTCATAGAATGGAGGTGCATGAAGTCAAAGAATGGAGGTGTGTGAATTCATCGAATGGAGGTGTGTGAAGTCATGGAATGGAGGTGTGTGAAGACAGAATGGAGGTGTGTGAAGTCATAGAATGGAGGTGTGTGAAGTCAGAATTGAGGTGTGTGAACTCATAGAATGGAGGTGTGTGAAGTCACAATGGAGGTATGTGAAGTCATAGAATGGTGGTGTGTGAAGTCACAGAATGGAGGTGTGGAAGTCATAGAAAGGAGGTGTGTGAAATCAGAATGGAGGTGTGTGAAGTCATAGAATGGAGGTGTGTGAAGTCAGAATGTAGGTGTGTGAACTCAAAATGGAGGTGTGTGAAGTCAAAGAATGGAGGTGTGCGAAGTCAAAGAATGGAGGTGTGTGAAGTCATAGAATGGAGGTGTGTGAAGTCATCGAATGGAGGTGTGTGAAGTCATAGAATGAAGGTGTGTGAAGTCACGGAATGAAGGTGTGTTAAGTCACAGAACGGAGGTGTGTGAACTCAGAATGGAGGTGTGTGAATTACCAGAATGGAGGTGTGGGAAGTCATAGAATGGAGTGGTGTGAAGTCACAGAATGGAGATGTGTGAATTCATAGAATATAGGTGTGTGAAGTCATACAATGGAGGTGTGTGAAGTCACAGAATGGAGGTGTGTGAAGTCACAGAATGGAAGTGTGTGAAGTCACAGAATGGAGGTGTGTGAACTCACAATGGAGGTGTGTGAAGTCAAAGAAGGGAGGTGTGTGAAGTCATAGAATGGAAGTGTGTGAAGTCATAGAATGGAGGTGTGTGAGGTCAGAATGGAGGTGTGTGAACTCATAGATTGGCGGTGTGTGAAGTCACAATGGAGGTATGTGAAATCACAGAATGGAGGTGTGTGAAGTCACAGTATGGAGGTGTGTGAAGTCACAGAATTGAGGTGTGTGAAGTCACAGAATGGAGGTGTGTGAAGTCATAGAAAGGAGGTGTGCGAAGTCATAGAATGGAGGTGTGTGATCATAGAATGGATGTTTGTTAAGTAAGAATGAAGGTGTGTTAAGTCATAGAATGGAGGTGTGTGAAGGCACAGAACGGAGGTGTGTGAAGTCATAGAATGGAGCTGTGTGAAGTCATAATGGAGGTGTGTGAAGTCATAGAATGGAGTTGTGTGAACTCACAATGGAGGTGTGTGAAGTTATAGAAAGGAATTGTGTGAAGTCATAGAATGGAGGTGTGTGAAGCCAGAATTGAGGTGTGTGAAGTCATAGAATGGAGGTGTGTGAAGTCATGGAATGGAGGAGTGTGAAGTCAGAATGGAGGTGTGTGAAGTCATAGAATGGAGGTGTGTGAAGTCAGAATGGAGTTGTGTGAACTCATAGAATGGAGGTGTGTGAAGTCACAATGGAGTTATGTGAAGTCATAGAATGGTGGTGTGTGAAGTCACAGAATGGAGGTGTGGAAGTCATAGAAAGGAGGTGTGTGAAATCAGAATGGAGGTGTGTGAAGTCATAGAATGGAGGTGTGTGAAGTCAGAATGTAGGTGTGTGAAGTCACAGAATTGAGGTGTGTGAAGTCACACAATGGAGGTGTGTGAAGTCATAGAATGGAGGTGTGTGAAGTCATAGAATGGAGGTGTGTGAAGTCATAAAATGGATGTTTGTGAAGTAAGAATGAAGGTGTGTTAAGTCATAAAATGGAGATGTGTGAAGGCACAGAATGGAGGTATGTGAAGTCATAGAATGGAGCTGTGTGAAGTCAGAATGGAGGTGTGTGAAGTCATAGAATTGAGGTGTGTGAACTCACAATGGAGATGTGTGAAGTCAAAAAATGGAGGTGTGTGAAGTCAAAGAATGGAAGTGTGTGAAGTCATAGAATGGAGGTGTGTGAAGTCATAGAATGGAGGTGTGTGAAGTCACAGAATTGATGTTTGTGAAGTCAGAATGGAGGTGTGTGAAGTCAGAATGGAGGTTTGTGAAGTCATAGAATTGAGGTGTGTGAAGTCATAGAATGGAGGTGTGTGAAGTCACAGAATGGAGGTGTGTGAAATCACAGAATTGATGTTTGTGAAGTCAGAATGTAGGTGTTTGAACTCACAATGGAGGTGTGTGAAGTCAAAGAATGGAGGTGTGTGAAGTCACAGAATTGATGTTTGTGAAGTCAGAATGGAGGTGTGTGAAGTCAGAATGGAGGTGTGTGAAGTCATAGAATGGAGGTGTGTGAAGTCACAATGCAGGTGTGTGAACTCATAGAATGGAGGTGTGTGAAGTCACAGAATGGAGGTGTGTGAAGTAATAGAATGGAGGTGTGTGAAGTCATAGAATGGAGGTTTGTGAAGTCATACAATGGAGGTGTGTGAAGTCATAGAATGGAAGTTTCTGAAGTAAGAATGTAGGTGTGTGAAGTCATAGAATGTAGGTGTGTGAAGTCAAAATGGTGGTGTGTGAACTCATAGAATGGATGTGTGTGAACTGATAGAGTGGAGGTGTGTGAAGTCATGGAATGGAGGTGTGTGAAGTCAAAGAATGGACGTGTGTGAAGTCAAACAATGGAGGTGTGCGAAGTCACAGAATGGTGGTTTGTGAAGTCACAGAATCGAAGTGTGTGAAGTCAAAATGGAGGTGTGTGAAGTCACAGAATGGAGGTGTGTGAAGTCACAGAATGGAGGTGTGTGAAGTCAAAATGGTGGTGTGTAACGTCACAAATGGAGGTGTGTGAAGTCACAGAATGTAGGTGTGTGAACTCAAAATGGAGGTGTGTGAAGTCAAAGAATGGAGGTGTGCGAAGTCAAAGAATGGAGGTGTGTGAAGTCATAGAATGGAGGTGTGTGAAGTCATAGAATGGAGGTGTGTGAAGTCACGGAATGAAGGTGAGTTAAGTCACAGAACGGAGGTGTGTGAACTCAGAATGGAGGTGTGTGAATTACCAGAATGGAGATGTGGGAAGTCATAGAATGGAGTTGTGTGAAGTCACAGAATGGAGATGTGTGAATTCATAGAATATAGGTGTGTGAAGTCATAGAATGGAGGTGTGTGAAGTCACAGAATGGAGGTGTGTGAAGTCACAGAATGGAAGTGTGTGAAGTCACAGAATGGAAGTGTGTGAACTCACAACGGAGATGTGTGAAGTCAAAGAATGGAGGTGTGTGAAGTCATAGAATGGAAGTGTGTGAAGTCATAGAATGGAGGTGTGTGAAGCCAGAATTGAGGTGTGTGAAGTCACAGAATTGAGGTGTGTGAACTCAGAATGGAGGTGTTTGAAGTCACAGAATGGAGGTTTGTGAAATCAAAGAATGGAGGTGTGTGAACTCACAATGGAGGTGTGTGAAGTCAAAATGGAGGTGTGCAAACTCATAAAATGGAGATGTGTGAAGTCATGGAATGTAGGTGTGTGAAGTCCAAAAATGGAGGTGTGTGAAGTCAAACAATGGTGGTGTGTGAAGTCACAGAATGGAGGTGTGTGAAGTCAAAGAATGGAAGTGTGTGAAGTCAAACTGGAGGCGTGTGAAGTTACAGAATGAAGGTGTGTGAAGTCACAGAATGGAGGTGTGTGAAGTCATAGAATGGAGGTGTGTGAAGTCATAGAATGGAGGTGTGTGAAGTCAAAATGGAGGTCTGTGAAGTCATAGAATGGAGGTGTGTGAAGTCACAGAATGGAGGTGTGTGAAGTCACAGAATGGAGGTGTGTGAAGTCACAGAATGGAGGTGTGTGAAGTCAAAATGGAGGTGTGTGAAATCATAGAATGGACGTGGGTGAACTCGTAGAATGGAGGTGTGTGAAGTCATGGAATGTAGCTGTGTGAAGTCCAAAAATGTAGGTGTGTGAATTCAAACAATGGTGGTGTGTGAAGTCACAGAATGGAGGTGTGTGAAGTCAAAGAATGGAAGTGTGTGAAGTCAAACTGGAGGCGTGTGAAGTCACAGAATGAAGGTGTGTGAAGTCACAGAATGGAGGTGTGTGAAGTCATAGAATGGAGGTGTGTGAAGTCATAGAATGGAGGTGTGTGAAGTCAAAATGGAGGTGTGTGAAGTCATAGAATGGAGGTGTGTGAAGTCACAGAACGGAGGTGTGTGAAGTCACAGAATGGAGGTGTGTGAAGTCAGAGAATGGAGGTGTGTGAAGTCAAAATGGAGGTGTGTGAAATCATAGAATGGACGTGTGTGAACTCGTAGAATGGAGGTGTGTGAAGTCATGGAATGGAGGTGTGTGAATTCAAAGAATGGAGGTGTGTGAAGTCAAACAAAAATGGTGTGTGAAGTCACAGAATGGAGGTGTGTGAAATCACAGAATGGAGGTGTGTGAAGTCAAAAAGGTGGTGTGTAGAATCACAAATGGAGGTGTGTGAACTCATAGAATGGAGGTGTGTGAAGTCAAAGAATGGAGGTGTGTGAAGTCATGGAATGGAGGTGTGTGAAGGCACAGAATGGAGGTGTGTGAAGTCATAGAAGGGAGGTGTGTTAAGTCATAGAATGGATGTTTCTGAAGTAAGAATGAAGGTGTGTGAAGTCATAGAATGGAGGTGTGTGAAGTAAAAATGGAGGTTTGTGAACTCATAGAATGGAGGTCTGAGAACTCATAGAATGGAGATGTGTGAAGTCATGGAATAAAGGTGTGTGAAGTCAAAGAATGCAGGTGTGTGAAGTCAAACAATAAAGGTGTGTGAAGTCACAGAATGGAGGTGTGTGAAATCACAGAATGGAGGTGTGTGAAGTCAAAAAGGTGGTGTGTAGAGTCACAAATGGAGGTGTGTGAACTCATAGAATGGAGGTGTGTGAAGTCAAAGAATGGAGGTGTGTGAAGTCATCGAATGGAGGTGTGTGAAGTCATGGAATGGAGGTGTGTGACGTCACAGAATGGAGGTGTGTGAAATCAGAATGGAGATGTGTGAAGTCATAGAATGGAGGTGTGTGAAGTCAGAATGGAGGTGTGTGAAGTCATAGAATGGAGGTGTGTGAAGTCAGAATGGAGGTGTGTGAACTCATAGATTGGCGGTGTGTGAAGTCTCAATGGAGGTATGTGAAATCACAGAATGGAGGTGTGTGAAGTCACAGTATGGAGGTGTGTGAAGTCATAGAATGAAGCTGTGTGAAGTGTGAAATGAGCTGTGTGAAGTCACAGAATGGAGGTGTGTGAACTCAGAATGGAGGTGTGTGAAGTCACAGAATGGAGGTGTGAAGTCATAGAATGGAGGTGTGTGAAGTCACAGAATGGAGGTGTGTGAACTCAGAATGGAGGTGTGTGAAGTCACAGAATGGAGGTGTGAAGTCACAGAATTGAGGTGTGTGAAGTCACAGAATGGAGGTGTGTGAAGTCATAGAATGGAGGTGTGTGAAGTCATAGAATGGAGGTGTGTGATCATAGAATGGATGTTTGTGAAGTAAGAATGAAGGTGTGTTAAGTCATAGAATGGAGATGTGTGAAGGCACAGAACGGAGGTGTGTGAAGTCATAGAATGGAGCTGTGTAAAGTCATAATGGAGGTGTGTGAAGTCATAGAATGGAGGTGTGTGAACTCACAATGGAGTTGTGTGAAGTCAAAGAATGGAGGTGTGTGAAGTCATAGAAAGGAATTGTGTGAAGTCATAGAATGGAGGTGTGTGAAGCCAGAATTGAGGTGTGTGAAGTCACAGAATTGAGGTGTGTGAACTCAGAATGGAGGTGTGTGAAGTCACAGAATGGAGGTTTGTGAAGTCATAGAATGGAGGTGTGTGAAGTCATAGAATGGATGTTTCTGAAGTAGAATGAAGGTGTGTGAAGTCACAGAATGGAGGTGTGTGAAGTCAAAATGGAGGTGTGCGAACTCATAAAATGGAGATGTGTGAAGTCATGGAATGGAGGTGTGTGAAGTCCAAGAATATAGGTGTGTGAATTCAAACAATGGTGGTGTGTGAAGTCACAGAATGGAGGTGTGTTAAGTCAAAGAATGGAAGTGTGTGAAGTCAAAATGGAGGTGTGTGAAGTCACAGAATGGAGGTGTGTGTAGTCACAGAATGAAGGTGTTTGAAGTCAAAATTGTGGTGTGTGAAGTCACAAATGGAGGTGTCTGAAGTCGGAATGCAGCTGTGTGAAATCATAGAGTGGAGGTGTGTGAAGTCAGAATGGAGGTGTGTGAACTCATAGAATGGAGTGTGTGAAGTCACAATGGGGCTGTGTGAAGTCTTAGAATGGGGGTTTGTGAAGTCAAATTGGAGGTGTGTGAAATCACAGAATGGAGGTGTGTCAACTCACAAATGAGGTGTGTGGTCACAGAACGGAGGTTTGTGAAGTCATAGAATGGAGGTGCGTGAAGTCATAGAATGGATGTTTCTGAAGTGAGAATGAAGGTGTATGAAGTCAAAGAATGGAGGTGTGTGAAGTCAAAATGGAGGTGTGTGAACTCATAGAATGGAGGTGAGTGAACTCATAGAATGGAGGTGTGTGAAGTCATGGAATGGAGGTGTGTGAAGACAAAGAATGGAGGTGTGTGAAGTCAAACAATATAGGTGTGTGAAGTCACAGAATGGAGGTGTGTGAACTCATAGAATGGAGGTGCATGAAGTCAAAGAATGGAGGTGTGTGAATTCATCGAATGGAGGTGTGTGAAGTCATGGAATGGAGGTCTGTGAAGTCAGAATGGAGGTGTGTGAAGTCATAGAATGGAGGTGTGTGAAGTCAGAATGGAGTTGTGTGAACTCATAGAATGGAGGTGTGTGAAGTCACAATGGAGTTATGTGAAGTCATAGAATGGTGGTGTGTGAAGTCACAGAATGGAGGTGTGGAAGTCATAGAAAGGAGGTGTGTGAAATCAGAATGGAGGTGTGTGAAGTCATAGAATGGAGGTGTGTGAAGTCAGAATGTAGGTGTGTGAACTCAAAATGGAGGTGTGTGAAGTCAAAGAATGGAGGTGTGCGAAGTCAAAGAATGGAGGTGTGTGAAGTCATAGAATGGAGGTGTGTGAAGTCATAGAATGGAGGTGTGTGAAGTCATAGAATGAAGGTGTGTGAAGTCACGGAATGGAGGTGTGTTAAGTCACAGAACGGAGGTGTGTGAACTCAGAATGGAGGTGTGTGAATTACCAGAATGGAGGTGTGGGAAGTCATAGAATGGAGTGGTGTGAAGTCACAGAATGGAGATGTGTGAATTCATAGAATATAGGTGTGTGAAGTCATAGAATGGAGGTGTGTGAAGTCACAGAATGGAGGTGTGTGAAGTCACAGAATGGAAGTGTGTGAAGTCACAGAATGGAGGTGTGTGAACTCACAATGGAGGTGTGTGAAGTCAAAGAATGGAGGTGTGTGAAGTCATAGAATGGAAGTGTGTGAAGTCATAGAATGGAGGTGTGTGAAGCCAGAATTGAGGTGTGTGAAGTCACAGAATTGAGGTGTGTGAACTCAGAATGGAGGTGTGTGACGTCACAGAATGGAGGTTTGTGAAATCAAAGAATGGAGGTGTGTGAACTCACAATGGAGGTGTGTGAAGTCAAAATGGAGGTGTGCGAACTCATAAAATGGAGATGTGTGAAGTTATGGAATGTAGGTGTGTGAAGTCCAAAAATGGAGGTGTGTGAAGTCAAAAAATGGTGGTGTGTGAAGTCACAGAATGGAGGTGTGTGAAGTCTAAGAATGGAAGTGTGTGAAGTCAAACTGGAGGCGTGTGAAGTCACAGAATGAAGGTGTGTGAAGTCACAGAATGGAGGTGTTTGAAGTCATAGAATGAAGGTGTGTGAAGTCATAGAATGGAGGTGTGTGAAGTCAAAATGGAGGTGTGTGAAGTCATAGAATGGAGGTGTGTGAAGTCACAGAACGGAGGTGTGTGAAGTCACAGAATGGAGGTGTGTGAAGTCACAGAATGCAGGTGTGTGAAGTCAAAATGGAGGTGTGTGAACTCATAGAATGGAGGTGTGTGAAGTCAAAGAATGGAGGTGTGTGAAGTCATCGAATGGAGGTATGTGAAGACATGGAATGGAGGTGTGTGACGTCACAGAATGGAGGTGTGTGAAGTCAGAATGGAGATGTGTGAAGTCATAGAATGGAGGTGTGTGAAGTCAGAAGGGAGGTGTGTGAAGTCATAGAATGGAGGTGTGTGAAGTCAAAATGGAGGTGTGTGAACTCATAGATTGGCGGTGTGTGAAGTCACAATGGAGGTATGTGAAATCATAGAATGGAGGTGTGTGAAGTCACAGTATGGAGGTGTGTGAAGTCATAGAATGAAGCTGTGTGAAGTGTGAAATGAGCTGTGTGAAGTCACAGAATGGAGGTGTGTGAACTCAGAATGGAGGTCTGTGAAGTCACAGAATGGAGGTGTGAAGTCATAGAATGGAGGTGTGTGAAGTCACAGAATGGAGGTGTGTGAAGTCATAATGGAGGTGTGTGAAGTCACAGAATTGAGGTGTGTGAAGTCACAGAATGGAGGTGTGTGAAGTCATAGAATGGAGGTGTGTGAAGTCATAGAATGGTGGTGTGTGATCATAGAATGGATGTTTGTGAAGTAAGAATGAAGGTGTGTTAAGTCATAGAATGGAGGTGTGTGAAGGCACAGAATGGAGGTGTGTGAAGTCATAGAATGGAGCTGTGTGCAGTCATAATGGAGGTGTGTGAAGTCAAAGAATGGAGGTGTGTGAAGTCATAGAAAGGAATTGTGTGAAGTCATAGAATGGAGGTGTGTGAAGCCAGAATTGAGGTGTGTGAAGTCACAGAATTGAGGTGTGTGAACTCAGAATGGAGGTGTGTGAAGACACAGAATGGAGGTTTGTGAAGTCATAGAATGGAGGTGTGTGAAGTCAAAATGGAGGTGTGCGAACTCATAAAATGGAGATGTGTGAAGTCATGGAATGGAGGTGTGTGAAGTCCAAGAATATAGGTATGTGAATTCAAACAATGGTGGTGTGTGAAGTCACAGAATGGAGGTGTGTTAAGTCAAAGAATGGAAGTGTGTGAAGTCAAAATGGAGGTGTGTGAAGTCACAGAATGGAGGTGTGTGAAGTCACAGAATGAAGGTGTTTAAAGTCAAAATTGTGGTGTGTGAAGTCACAAATGGAGGTGTCTGAAGTCGGAATGCAGCTGTGTGAAATCATAGAGTGGAGGTGTGTGAAGTCAGAATGGAGGTGTGTGAACTCATAGAATGGAGTGTGTGAAGTCACAATGGGGCTGTGTGAAGTCTTAGAATGGGGGTTTGTGAAGTCAAATTGGAGGTGTGTGAAATCACAGAATGGAGGTGTGTCAACTCACAAATGAGGTGTTTGGTCACAGAACGGAGGTTTGTGAAGTCATAGAATGGAGGTGCGTGAAGTCTTAGAATGGATGTTTCTGAAGTGAGAATGAAGGTGTATGAAGTCAAAGAATGGAGGTGTGTGAAGTCAAAATGGAGGTGTGTGAACTCATAGAATGGAGGTGAGTGAACTCATAGAATGGAGGTGTGTGAAGTCATGGAATGGAGGTGTGTGAAGTCAAAGAATAGAGGTGTGTGAAGTCAAACAATATAGGTGTGTGAAGTCACAGAATGGAGGTGTGTGAACTCATAGAATGGAGGTGCATGAAGTCAAAGAATGGAGGTGTGTGAAGTCACAGAATGGAGGTGTGTGAAGTCATGGAATGGAGGTGTGTGAAGACAGAATGGAGGTGTGTGAAGTCATATAATGGAGGTGTGTGAAGTCAGAATTGAGGTGTGTGAACTCATAGAATGGAGGTGTGTGAAGTCACAATGGAGGTATGTGAAGTCATAGAATGGTGGTGTGTGAAGTCACAGAATGGAGGTGTGGAAGTCATAGAAAGGAGGTGTGTGAAATCAGAATGGAGGTGTGTGAAGTCATAGAATGGAGGTGTGTGAAGTCAGAATGTAGGTGTGTGAACTCAAAATGGAGGTGTGTGAAGTCAAAGAATGGAGGTGTGCGAAGTCAAAGAATGGAGGTGTGTGAAGTCATAGAATGGAGGTGTGTGAAGTCATAGAATGGAGGTGTGTGAAGTCATAGAATGAAGGTGTGTGAAGTCACGGAATGAAGGTGTGTTAAATTCACAGAACGGAGGTGTGTGAACTCAGAATGGAGGTGTGTGAATTACCAGAATGGAGGTGTGGGAAGTCATAGAATGGAGTGGTGTGAAGTCACAGAATGGAGATGTGTGAATTCATAGAATATAGGTGTGTGAAGTCATAGAATGGAGGTGTGTGAAGTCACAGAATGGAGGTGTGTGAAGTCACAGAATGGAAGTGTGTGAAGTCACAGAATGGAGGTGTGTGAACTCACAATGGAGGTGTGTGAAGTCAAAGAAGGGAGGTGTGTGAAGTCATAGAATGGAAGTGTGTGAAGTCATAGAATGGAGGTGTGTGAAGCCAGAATTGAGGTGTGTGAAGTCACAGAATTGAGGTGTGTGAA
Source organism: Megascapheus bottae (assembly GCA_024803745.1). Lineage (NCBI taxonomy): Eukaryota > Metazoa > Chordata > Mammalia > Rodentia > Geomyidae > Megascapheus > Megascapheus bottae. The sequence goes on along the minus strand of JANJXV010001227.1, from coordinate 4,286 downwards.
CTCAGAATGGAGGTGTGTGACGTCACAGAATGGAGGTTTGTGAAATCAAAGAATGGAGGTGTGTGAACTCAAAATGGAGGTGTGTGAAGTCAAAATGGAGGTGTGCGAACTCATAAAATGGAGATGTGTGAAGTTATGGAATGTAGGTGTGTGAAGTCCAAAAATGGAGGTGTGTGAAGTCAAAAAATGGTGGTGTGTGAAGTCACAGAATGGAGGTGTGTGAAGTCTAAGAATGGAAGTGTGTGAAGTCAAACTGGAGGCGTGTGAAGTCACAGAATGAAGGTGTGTGAAGTCACAGAATGGAGGTGTTTGAAGTCATAGAATGAAGGTGTGTGAAGTCATAGAATGGAGGTGTGTGAAGTCAAAATGGAGGTGTGTGAAGTCATAGAATGGAGGTGTGTGAAGTCACAGAACGGAGGTGTGTGAAGTCACAGAATGGAGGTGTGTGAAGTCACAGAATGGAGGTGTGTGAAGTCAAAATGGAGGTGTGTGAACTCATAGAATGGAGGTGTGTGAAGTCAAAGAATGGAGGTGTGCGAAGTCACAGAATGGAGGTTTGTGAAGTCACAGAATGGAGGTGTGTGACGTCACAGAATGGAGGTGTGTGAAGTCAGAATGGAGATGTGTGAAGTCATAGAATGGAGGTGTGTGAAGTCAGAAGGGAGGTGTGTGAACTCATAGATTGGCGGTGTGTGAAGTCACAATGGAGGTATGTGAAATCATAGAATGGAGGTGTGTGAAGTCACAGTATGGAGGTGTGTGAAGTCATAGAATGAAGCTGTGTGAAGTGTGAAATGAGCTGTGTGAAGTCACAGAATGGAGGTGTGTGAACTCAGAATGGAGGTCTGTGAAGTCACAGAATGGAGGTGTGAAGTCATAGAATGGAGGTGTGTGAAGTCACAGAATGGAGGTGTGTGAAGTCATAATGGAGGTGTGTGAAGTCACAGAATTGAGGTTTGTGAAGTCACAGAATGGAGGTGTGTGAAGTCATAGAATGGAGGTGTGTGAAGTCATAGAATGGTGGTGTGTGATCATAGAATGGATGTTTGTGAAGTAAGAATGAAGGTGTGTTAAGTCATAGAATGGAGGTGTGTGAAGGCACAGAAGGGAGGTGTGTGAAGTCATAGAATGGAGCTGTGTGAAGTCATAATGGAGGTGTGTGAAGTCAAAGAATGGAGGTGTGTGAAGTCATAGAAAGGAATTGTGTGAAGTCATAGAATGGAGGTGTGTGAAGCCAGAATTGAGGTGTGTGAAGTCACAGAATTGAGGTGTGTGAACTCAGAATGGAGGTGTGTGAAGACACAGAATGGAGGTTTGTGAAGTCATAGAATGGAGGTGTGTGAAGTCAAAATGGAGGTGTGCGAACTCATAAAATGGAGATGTGTGAAGTCATGGAATGGAGGTGTGTGAAGTCCAAGAATATAGGTATGTGAATTCAAACAATGGTGGTGTGTGAAGTCACAGAATGGATGTGTGTTAAGTCAAAGAATGGAAGTGTGTGAAGTCAAAATGGAGGTGTGTGAAGTCACAGAATGGAGGTGTGTGAAGTCACAGAATGAAGGTGTTTAAAGTCAAAATTGTGGTGTGTGAAGTCACAAATGGAGGTGTCTGAAGTCGGAATGCAGCTGTGTGAAATCATAGAGTAGAGGTGTGTGAAGTCAGAATGGAGGTGTGTGAACTCATAGAATGGAGTGTGTGAAGTCACAATGGGGCTGTGTGAAGTCTTAGAATGGGGGTTTGTGAAGTCAAATTGGAGGTGTGTGAAATCACAGAATGGAGGTGTGTCAACTCACAAATGAGGTGTGTGGTCACAGAACGGAGGTTTGTGAAGTTATAGAATGGAGGTGCGTGAAGTCATAGAATGGATGTTTCTGAAGTGAGAATGAAGGTGTATGAAGTCAAAGAATGGAGGTGTGTGAAGTCAAAATGGAGGTGTGTGAACTCATAGAATGGAGGTGTGTGAACTCATAGAATGGAGGTGTGTAAAGTCATGGAATGGAGTTGTGTGAAGTCAAAGAATGGAGGTGTGTGAAGTCAAACAATATAGGTGTGTGAAGTCACAGAATGGAGGTGTGTGAACTCATAGAATGGAGGTGCATGAAGTCAAAGAATGGAGGTGTGTGAATTCATCGAATGGAGGTGTGTGAAGTCATGGAATGGAGGTGTGTGAAGTCAGAATGGAGGTGTGTGAAGTCATAGAATGGAGGTGTGTGAAGTCAGAATGGAGTTGTGTGAACTCATAGAATGGAGGTATGTGAAGTCACATTGGAGTTATGTGAAGTCATAGAATGGTGGTGTGTGAAGTCACAGAATGGAGGTGTGGAAGTCATAGAAAGGAGGTGTGTGAAATCAGAATGGATGTGTGTGAAGTCATAGAATGGAGGTGTGTGAAGTCAGAATGTAGGTGTGTGAAGTCACAGAATTGAGGTGTGTGAAGTCACACAATGGAGGTGTGTGAAGTCATAGAATGGAGGTGTGTGAAGTCATAGAATGGAGGTGTGTGAATTCATAGAATGGATGTTTGTGAAGTTAGAATGAAGGTGTGTTAAGTCATAAAATGGAGATGTGTGAAGGCACAGAATGGAGGTGTGTGAAGTCATAGAATGGAGCTGTGTGAAGTCAGAATGGAGGTGTGTGAAGTCATAGAATGGAGGTGTGTGAACTCACAATGGAGATGTGTGAAGTCAAAGAATGGAAGTGTGTGAAGTCATAGAATGGAGGTGTGTGAAGTCATAGAATGGAGGTGTGTGAAGTCACAGAATTGATGTTTGTGAAGTCAGAATGGAGGTGTGTGAAGTCAGAATGGAGGTTTGTGAAGTCATAGAATGGAGGTGTGTGAAGTCACAGAATGGAGGTGTGTGAAATCACAGAATTGATGTTTGTGAAGTCAGAATGTAGGTGTGTGAACTCACAATGGAGGTGTGTGAAGTCAAAGAATGGAAGTGTGTGAAGTCACAGAACTGATGTTTGTGAAGTCAGAATGGAGGTGTGTGAAGTCAGAATGGACGTGTGTGAAGTCATAGAATGGAGGTGTGTGAAGTCACAATGCAGATGTGTGAACTCATAGAATGGAGGTGTGTGAAGTCACTGAATGGAGGTGTGTGAAGTCATAGAATGGAGGTGTGTGAAGTCATAGAATGGAGGTTTGTGAAGTCATACAATGGAGGTGTGTGAAGTCATAGAATGGAAGTTTCTGAAGTAAGAATGTAGGTGTGTGAAGTCATAGAATGGAGGTGTGTGAAGTCAAAATGGTGGTGTGTGAACTCATAGAATGGATGTGTGTGAACTGATAGAGTGGAGGTGTGTGAAGTCATGGAATGGAGGTGTGAGAAGTCAAAGAATGGAGGTGTGTGAAGTCAAACAATGGAATTGTGCGAAGTCACAGAATGGAGGTTTGTGAAGTCACAGAATGGAAGTGTGTGAAGTCAAAATGGAGGTGTGTGAAGTCACAGAATGGAGGTGTGTGAAGTCACAGAATGGAGGTGTGTGAAGTCAAAATGGTGGTGTGTAACGTCACAAATGGAGGTGTGTGAAGTCACAGAATGTAGGTGTGTGAACTCAAAATGGAGGTGTGTGAAGTCAAAGAATGGAGGTGTGCGAAGTCAAAGAATGGAGGTGTGTGAAGTCATAGAATGGAGGTGTGTGAAGTCATAGAATGGAGGTGTGTGAAGTCACGGAATGAAGGTGAGTTAAGTCACAGAACGGAGGTGTGTGAACTCAGAATGGAGGTGTGTGAGTTACCAGAATGGAGGTGTGGGAAGTCATAGAATGGAGTTGTGTGAAGTCACAGAATGGAGATGTGTGAATTCATAGAATATAGGTGTGTGAAGTCATAGAATGGAGGTGTGTGAACTCACAGAATGTAGGTGTGTGAAGTCACAGAATGGAAGTGTGTGAAGTCACAGAATGGAGGTGTGTGAACTCACAATGGAGGTGTGTGAAGTCAAAGAATGGAGGTGTGTGAAGTCATAGAATGGAAGTGTGTGAAGCCAGAATTGAGGTGTGTGAAGTCACAGAATGGAGGTTTGTGAAATCAAAGAATGGAGGTGTGTGAACTCACAATGGAGGTGTGTGAAGTCAAAATGGAGGTGTGCAAACTCATAAAATGGAGATGTGTGAAGTAATGGAATATAGGTGTGTGAAGTCCAAAAATGGAGGTGTGTGAAGTCAAACAATGGTGGTGTGTGAAGTCACAGAATGGAGGTGTGTGAAGTCAAAGAATGGAAGTGTGTGAAGTCATAGAATGGAGGTGTGTGAAGTCATAGAATGGAGGTGTGTGAAGTCAA